>ML991839.1:0-163984 GCA_010094025.1 Viridothelium virens | reverse complement strand
GACAGGTTATAATAAGTAAAGGTCACATAATTAATTAATAATAATAAGCCACAGATTAGGATAGAGCGATTTAGGGTAATTACCCATAGATTATAGGTTGTCACACTGATTAGTAGCGATCAACCCAAGATCAGTAAAGATCTAATCAGAAGGATAACAGCTGTGATCAGGAAAATCACAAGTATATATATATAAGAGGGAATCAGCTTAATTAACTTCCTCGCATTTTATTATCCTACCAAACTATACCTACAGTTAGTTACAAGCCAAATTAAACAAGTCCTTATTTATTACCAAGTTGTTCAAAGCTTAGTAACCCTTCTTACATCATTGGATCCTCGACACTCCGCTCCTACGTGAAAAACTCTGAGACCACTCTACGTACCTGCTACAAGCTGTGCTTGTACTAGGGGGTATAGGCTCATAACAGCTTGTAGCAGGTACGTAGAAAGGTCTCAGGGTTTTTTACGTAGGAGCGGAGTGTCGAGGATCCAGTGATGTAAGAAGGGTCACTAAGCTTAAACAACTTAAATAATAAATAAGGTCTTGTTTAATCAGGCTTGTAACTAACTGTAGGTACAGTATGGTAATAAAACGCGAGGAAGTCAGTTAAGCTGATTCCCTCCTACATATATATACTTGTGATTTCCCCCGATCACAGCTGTTTCTCCTCTGATCAGATCTCTACTGATCTCTGGTTGATCGCTGCTGATCAGTGTGATAACTTGTGATCCGTGGGTGATCGCTCCAGATCGCTCTATCCTGATCTGTAGCTTCTCACTACTAATCAGTCACGTGATCTTTGCTCGTTACGACCTGTCTGTGGAACGCTTGCAGCAAGTACAAAGGAGATGGCGTTCAGCCTTGACGCGGCTGGGTCGTAACAGGTATTTCCATACAAGAATCGTGATCAGAAGAATGATAGCTGAAAGAAAGCCGGCAAGGATTCCGGCTTCGGGTAGGATGACCGAAGTCGCCGCGCTTAGGTTCTAGTGAATAATTGCCCGTTAGTCAATGATCCTAGACCTCATAAGAGAAAGGCGGTACCATTTCTTCTCCTCACACCCTAAGATCTAGAATCGTTGTGCACGCAGTCCTTCTCCGGCTGATGCCTTGCTGTCACCATACTGTTCGAACCGAACGTAAAGGTACTGAGAAGGAAGGGCAATAATATCTCGCTATGCGACAAATCTGTAATTCAATGAAATATGCCAAGAGAATAGATTGAGAATTGAGATCAGAATTGAATGTCGCCTCCCATGCGCAAGACAAATCTGAGGGCGCGAAAGCAAGGCAGAGCTGAGAGTCGGGAACGATTGCTTGAGCCACGTCCGACCATTCCAGTCTTACATGTGGGGTGGAGTGGACTGGGCTTACCCGAACTCCGCTCTGGTTTCACGTGATCTTTGGCTAAACTCCGGGCGAGACTTACCGACTTATTTTATACACCTAAAGGGTCGCAAGAACGAATAAGCACAAGTAGTGCCACAGGCCCAATGTGAAGCTTCTTTAAGCCGACTGAGCAGCTGCAGCCATACTGATTTACACGGCGGTCCAAATCCTTGTATACGTCCGTGCGTCCAGACCTCTGCAGGTGCCAATTACGGACCATGATGTTGGTACATTGTTATGTAAAAGCAGCGAAAGGTTTATCCCAAGAAGAGACTCAAATCATCAAGACTTAGGCTTATATGGATAATGTTGGTCCCGGTGCAGCCCGTTTCCAGCTGGTCCTGCACCTGTGCTGGGCCCCGTTCAGGTGTCACGCCGGTGCTGCTTTTGATGTCTATAAAAGCCCCCTTCCCCCACCAACTGTCTGTCCTAATCTTGTGTTCTTGCTCCTACCTTTCTCTCTGCTCCTTTGACAATCGCATCAGCTGGCTGTGCCTAATCGCCCTTTTTCTTCTCTTCAACCTAATTAGGCTGATATGTTATACAGTATGGACAGCGCTGATACAGCCCCATTTATTATTTAGCTTCAGCTTCTGCTGTACTCCCGGTTTTAATCCTCTTCGTTTGTAATCCCTTCGCCTAATACTGCTTATTGTCATCAGCTGTTTTACTCTTTAAACGATTTAAATGTCGTAAATTTCTCATTATTATCATCTTTCAACGCCATGTTTTTGATCATAATAAAACTGTTAATGTCCTTAGTTTCCATGTTTGAACAACTGTCTTTTGCTGCTGTCTTACTAACTCAATACTTCAGCTTGATTTTCCAGTCTCCTCAGCGTCTTGATTTGCTCCAATAAAATCTCCGCCTTATGTCCGACAAAGGTCTCAAGTACAGCGACGTTCATCAAAACATCGCTTGATCGACAAAGAACTGATAAAGACGTTGAATCTCAAGAATAAATCCCAAGAACAAAGAAGTCGTTTATAAGGAACGTAAAAGTATCGCTCCTTTCATATTGTATCCATCTTACTTTATTTTAAGCTCTCAGCTTCTTAAAAGCAGTAGCCATTTTTAGCACACTGATCGCTGTATTGGCTAAAGATGGAGAAGTTTGCGATCTTATTCTTGTTGTCAGGAATTCGGCGGCAGTTACGGCAGCCAACAAGAATTTCAACATGGCGAACAAAAGCAATGTGAATAAGATGTCTTATCTAAAGGATTATGAATTCGACAATAATAAGGCCAAAGCGATGATAGAAAAAGAGAAAAAAGATCCGGGAGTGTTATGGCACAACCTTTACTAGACTACATAAAATATAAATTTTCTAGCAGGTTGCAGAAAAAAATCTGGTGAAAACTAGTATGATATGCTTCAAACCATATTTCGAGAAAAGAAGCTTCATCAAGTATTCTTCTCCGCTCTAATTCAGGCCATTTACAAATCATTGTGGAATTTAGGTGTACCTAAAGCTCTACGCCATCGCTCCCCCTTCCATACAAGAATTATGACGGGCAAGAAAGTAGCAACGTTAATACAAGCCCATATAATCCAAGCATCCTGGAATCCAATCATTTGGCCCGTCTGGATTGCATAGAAGCCAACGCAGAAACTGAAGATCTGGCGAGTAAAGTTGAGCACCGCGCCAATTTCTGCTGACTGCGGCTTGTAGCAGTCTGCAATATAGGCGTAAATGATTGTTGTCACGATCTGTAGCCCGAAGCTTGCGATGGCGACTCCCATTGCTGGTCCAATCCAGTGTGTTTTGTGTGTAATACAGACGCCTTCGATTGCGACACCAAGCGGCAACAGAATTGCTCCTGGATAAATGGCGAGGAATCTATCCTCTGGTATTCTCTTGCCTCCCCGATGGATTGCACGCCTCTCGCTTACCAAGTCGGACAAGTAGCCAGCGCAGCACTCGCCTATGACACTGCCAACAGTCAAAGGTATTCCCAGAAGTACGCCAACTTGGTAGGGCTGTAGGTGATATAGTTGAGAAAATATGTTGGTTGAGGTCAAAATAAAGAGAATGGTCCCATATCCAAAGCTGGTAGCATAATAGACAGTCGGAACTACTACACTGGGGTATAATAACATTTGAAAAGGACGCAGAAAATCGATCGGCCGAAGTCTATTCGAAGGAGCAGCTCTCCGTAACATCAAAATCTTCTGGACAGAGCCTGGCTGAGATTTCGTAGATTGATCAAGTGTCCGTGAATAAAGAGTTTCCGGTACAGTCAAGATGAAGGAAATCAACAGCGCAGCTGCGATGATTGCTGGTACATAAAAACACCATCGCCATGTCAGATTCTTTTCGATGTATCCGCCAATTATTGGAGCAATATGTCCTCCAGTAATGAAAGAAAGTGTATAAACGCCCATGTAGCGTCCGCGTTCATGTGCAAAAAAAAGATCGCAAACTGTTGCAGGGCCAAGACCTAATGCGGCTGTACCCAACAAACCACACAACGCTCGCATGGCAAGCAATGTACCGTAATCATGAGAAGCTGCTGACGCTGCGGAGAAGGCAACAGTGGCGATTAAGTTCACGATGTAAACTGGCCTGCGACCGTAGACATTCGAAATGGGATTCCAAACAAGTGGCGAGATTGATATAATAGCAGTGAAGATGCTGACGACGTATGCAACGTCCGTCAAGTCCTTGTGGAGATATTTTCCCAAAGGTACGAAGGTAGGCACCTTTGTTCAACGTGAGCTTTGCAAGGCGGCTCTCAAAAGCCCGGTTACTTACGATCAATGACGCAGAAAACAGAGAAAGGAACGAGATCAGCGAGACTTGTACAAGCACTATCCTTTTACGCCATGATGGCCAATTGAGGGGATCTTCGGGGTCATTCGTGGGTTGAGGAATAAGTAAGATACCGTTGGAATCTTTCGCATCATTGGGTGTTTGGAAAGATTCGATAACGGACGCTTCAGTCTTTGTTGGTTCTCCTTCGAACATCTCTGAAGCCAGTAACTGACTTTGACGAAATGAAGGCCACAAATCTGAAAAATTGCGGAGTACTTTCGCGTACGACAATGGTTTAGCAATCGATCAATCTAGCTTCTCGAATCTTGCGATCAGTTCCTAGGGTAATCACAGTATATTGTGTAGGTCCGCAAAGCTTTTGTAGATAGGAAATAATAATGCAAGGAAAGAAACGCTTCGAAAACGCCAGCACTTTCATCATGAGTAATTAAATGACTGCCCATAGATGAAGGGGTGCGTCACGCCTTCACCGTGGCCGAGAGCCGCATCTCAACCCCGCACCATGGTGTACGGCACAGCTACTCTAGCTACAGGGCTGAATTCGTGGGCCCCAGAAGCACGACATGGATCGGATAACGAGATGACCATTGATCCCTGAAGGACGGGTTGATGATGCCGAGGTATGTAAGATCGGTAGAATTATACCTTGACGACCTAATCGAATTGGTGAAGAATCGGCTCATTCAAAACACAAGCAACACCATGATTGCGGATCCCCCCTGCCCGCATCCAACAAAGATGGACCCAGAGTATGATGAAAGGCAATTTAAGATAGCCATAGTTGGCGGCGGTATCGGCGGTTTATGCTGCGCCTTGTTCATCCATCATTTCTGTAGCGCGACAAATGTCAAGGTCAAAATTGATGTTTACGAACAAGCGGCACAGTACAAAGAGATTGGAGCTGGCGTTCATATAGGGCCCAATGCAGCAAAGCTTCTTCATCAAATCGGCATCGGAGCACAGCTCAACACGATTGCGGGCTTTCGGCGAGGGGTTTGGTTAACATTTCGCAGATTTGACAACGGCGCTGAGATTCTCACCATCCCAGCTAAAGATGAGGGACCTATCCGACAAGCCCCTGTAGCGCGTGCCGAGTTTCTTGACCTACTCGTCAAGGCAACACAAGAGCGCGATGCTGCTACATTACACACTGGCAAGATGTGCAAGTCAGTAAAGGTAAAGCAGCAACTCGCGGTATACAAGCTTAGAGTAACGACATGCTTAGGAAAATGGCAACACAATAAATGTCTCTTTTGCTGATGGTACAACGATCACGTCAAGCCTAGTGGTAGGCTGTGATGGAATTCATTCAAACATTCGCGGTCAATTCTTTCAAGATCGGCCACTCTATAGTGGCCGAGTCGCGTATCGAGGAGTTATCCCTATTGCTGACCTCGAAGAGTGGTGGCCATTCGAAACTTTTGCTGTAAGCTTTTTAGGGCCTGGAAAGCATTTCCTGGTCTTTCCAATTAGCCGGAATCAGTCCTTAAACATTGTGGCCTTTGTAGCTGTTCCTGAATCCGAACTTGGAGACCTCCGAGAGAGTTGGACATCAAAGTCGCGGAGAAAAGAGGCCGAGATAGATTATGAGGGTTTCAATGGGACTGTGCGGAGACTGATCAAACTCTTGCCATCGGAAATATCGAAATGGAAGCTCAATGATCGGGAACCTCTCGACGATTGGACATTTTTTGGAGGAAAGGTTGTGCTGCTGGGCGATGCTGCTCATGCAATGCTACCTCATCAAGGTCAGTTCACCAGTAGAGCAACCGCATTGGAGAAGTAGACCACTGACTCAGGACCAGGAGCGGGAGCTGGACAGGCTTTAGAGGACGGATACATCCTTGCCCGCGCTTTAGCTGACTGTCTCAGCAAAGCTTCAAGGCCTGCAGAGGTAATGACCAGGTTGGAACCATATATGCGGCTCTATCAAGACGTCCGTTTGCCGAGAGCGAAAAGGGCACAACAGACGGCGCGTGAAGCAGGACTAGTCTATCAAATGAAGATACCTGATTGCGCGGAGCTTCCTTACGACGACTGTCTCCCTATTGTTAGAGACAAGCTGAAGGATCGGATGAAATGGATCTGGAGCGGAAACATCGATGAGGAGTATGATGAGCTCAAGAAAGCTCGCTTCATGTCTTGAGGGCCTAATGGTCCCCTCCATAGTCACGTTGGTATGGACATCGGAGGGGAAGGTTCCGTAGCAATGAGCGGAAGCAGGAGCTGTTGAGTTGGGCATGAACCCGTGCGGACAAAATCGAGGAACCTAGAAATTTTAGAAAGTCTGGGCCATCCTTGAGTGATTCTCAGCAGGCCTAACCGAACCGAACCTGTACATTCGTTTGAGATTTTGTCGCCCGATCGTGGTCGAGACCATATCTCCAGACTTTCTCAGGGACTCTCGCATATCTTCAGATGAGAATGTCGTGAGCCGGTACCAGTGACTAGTCCAAGAGTATTGCTTGAGGTGTGTCAGAGATCGCACTAGGAGGATGTTTCGCCATGAGCCGCTAAAGGGCGATGGTTTCGCCAAGGAGAATGGAAGGACGGATAGAAAGAGGCAGAATCATATGATTGAGGACTTCACTGTCGTCGAATTTTCCGTGTCAGCTATGTGGGCAAATGATGTTGCGTCTCAGACGTTGTCGCAACTCTCCGTTTCAAGCTTGGCAAGCTGAGACGACGTCGACCTATTGTAATTACTTCTCGATCGTTCTGTTCACAAATTTCTCCATGTCAGAGAGGTCGAGCCGCGTGGCTATTGAGCAACCTGTGCAACCGTTTGCCAGGATTTCAGGCGACTGTTCCGCTGACCTGTACCGTACTCGATAGTGGTGAAGAGTCACTGCCTCCGCACCTCGCGCGAAACTCAGAGAACATCAACTCAAATGACTGAATCGCAAATCGAGGCTTTGACTGATATTTGGTGATCCAAAGTTTGGGCAACTCCTGATACTGACACATAGGATACGTGCATGCCAGGAAAATTGTGGTCGACAGGTGTCCGTGTCAGGCACACGCGTTCCTGAGTTGTTGAGATTGAGTCATTTACCTAACAAGGGGATGACGTTACACGACAATCGTTGCAAATAACGCCACACGGTCCAGCATACGGATACAGTCGATGCCTCACTATTGCCCATTCGGCTCTGGATCATCACCAAACACCTCTTGAGTATTCAATTCGATCTGGACCGTCGTTCAACGCAAATGGTGGATAATTCTTGAACCTGCGGGGGAGGGTCGATACTGAACTGGTTCCCGAACGTCAACCCGCTCATTTTCTCAAAGGGAGATTTGGCGATACAACGCTTCAAGTATCATCCAGGTAATGCTCCTGGCTGTATCAAAGTACCTAGCCAGATGAACTTGAAGATAGTCGTGTCACTGATGAAGCGTAGTCCGAAGTAGGCATGGAAGACTGTAATCTTCCAAAAAGGTATATAAATGAGGCTTGGCATTGCTTCTTTCACGATCATCAGCTTCTTCAACTTTTCCAGCTTGACCTTAATACCTCTTTCGTTCATTTCTGAGCAGGCTCATTCATTCGTTAGCATCTGATATTTACTTGCTGTAGATCAGCCCAAAGCTCAACAAGCCAGACTTGTCATTCTTTCTTAAATTTTAATATAATTACAAAGATCTCTTCTTAAGAACAGATCAGAATGTATTCCAAGGTCGCCCTTGTTGCTCTTGCTCCCCTTGCCTACGCAGCCAACCATGCTGTCGCTGTCGGTCAGGATAATGGGCTGACCTTCGAACCTCAATCGACCACGGCCCAACCAGGTGACACCGTCACTTTCACCTATATGACGAATAACCATACGGTCACTTTTGGGGACTTCAATGCCGCTTGCCAGCCTGGCAATCCTCTTCAATTCAACTCCGGCTTCGTTCCTGCAAACCAAGGTACCAACGGCCAGCAACCCAGCTTCACCGTCAACGTTGCCGATACCAACCCCATTCCCGTCTACTGCGCTCAGGCTCAGCACTGTCAGGCTGGAATGGTCCACGTCATCAACCCCAGTGAGAACGACGACGATCCCTCGTCATTGGTGCAGTTCCAGCGTGCTGCTTCCAAGGCCGAGACCAACACTCCAGCCAACCAGATCACCGGCGGTACTCTTACCAACTTCGCTGGTTCTTCTTCAGGTAGCTCTAACAAGGAGCGCAAGAGGGCGGATCACGTATCCATTGCTTTTAAGGCATGAGCTCTCTGAGTAAGGGGCTCTAGCGATTCTTCGACTCTGGTTTTGTTGGATGGTGTACGCAAGAAATATGCTTCAAAAGTCAGCTTGAGAAGTGTAAGATATATTATTATGGAATTCCTTTTCTGGTGATAGTCATGTATGTATAATCGCAACTATAGTATAGATACCCTTCGATTTGGAAGTCCAGACTAAGAATTTCTCCCTCATTACATCCAATTCTTTCGGTTTCTACTCGTCCGCCTTTTTTATGACACTCGTGATCATTTCCATTGCCGATCCCATGCTAAATCGCCCTGCTGTTATGGAGAGTGTTTTGTGGCGAATATATCTCACGTAGAGAACAAATTCGATTGCTTGAGCATCAGAAGAAAGTTCAACACGAACGAAAGGCGGTAACTATCTTACGCTTCTCCGCACTCAAAGGATCGAAGGTGGGTATATGGGGCCCAAGATACGACCGGATAAATGTGGAAAAGCTCGGCGGAATCATTGCAATTACACGAGAGTCTGTAGAGACATTAAGACTGAAAGAGAAATCTCTCCTCGAATGAATGAACATTTGCCGCATAAAGGCAATGATGTATCGATGAGTAGAGCGGCAATGAGGAAAGGATTTGAAGAATTGAACTTCGATTAGGAGGTTGAGAGCTCTTGTAAGCTACTTGCATAGCATCCGCCAGAGTACAGCCATTACACGGTTTGACTTCTTGCCCAAAGCGGAAGTCTTGGGTACCAGTACTCCTCAAGCTCCGAACTCAAACTCCAGTACAAGTGCGACTCCGGATCATAGTACAATTCCGAAGTCGATTCTATGGCTGTAGTTTATTCAGCGTTCTTGTGCTCAGCTGGATGAACGAATGAAGCTATGCTTGTGTGAAATCGCAGCCATACTTTTCCCAAGGGTTTTGACCAGTCGTTCTCAGCTCATCACATGAATTAGGTTCCGATTACAACCGTCAGAGTCTCAACTCATGGCTGATCCGATAATTTGCATGTTTTATGCGACCATCTTGCCCTCAGCCCACCCATTTCTCTTTACTCCTAACTCCACTGCTGCCTTTCCCCAGTCCTCTCCATGATTATGACCCCCTTTTTCCCCTATCCCTGCCCTCGCCATTCCCTGCTCCTCATTCAGTACCGTCAATAGCCCGAATACCAATGGCACCCCGCTATCTAGTTGTACTCGCATTAATCCGTGTGAGACTGCATCGGCAATGTATTCAAAGTGCATCGTTTCACCTTTGATCAGGACTCCGATAGTAATGAGTGCGTCAAGGGGCTGAGATAGAGCAGATGAAGATTTGGACGCGGTGGGAGCAGCGGTAGTGGTCAGGTCTGAAGTCGATGTCGAAGCGAGGAGATCTGTGGCGGCGCTAACTAAAGCATTGCCAGCTGTGGAGGATTGAGTCTGGGAGGCGGAATACATCCTGCAATCAAACGTCGAGGTCAGTACGGCAATGGCAGTGAAGAGAATGTGCTGGAGAGTACCGCTGAGCGGCGAAAGGCAGTTCATAGCTCCCGGGAACGCTTTGTATTTCAATGTTCTCTGTCTTCACGCCGGAGGAAACCAAGGCTTTTTTTGCGCCATCAACGAGAGTATCAACGATTTTACTATTCCAACGTGCGTGAAGTATGCCAATTCGAAGGTGCGAACCTAAAAGTCGGACTCGTCAGTCCACCAAAGGATCGACCGGGTGGGTGAGTATACGATTATGAACGACTACAAGCATGAAACTCACCGTCGTACTCCATTGCCTCACCTGGCCCTTTCAGCGTTGCCATGACCACTGAATTAATATAAATGAACGTGAATCGGAGCTTGGAGCTTGGAGCTTGGAGCTTTTCGTTATAAAAATCTGGACTTTGAGCGATTGGCGAGGGGCATGGTTAGGTATTAGCGTGGAGCTCGCATGCTCGGCAGGGTTCGCTACAGCGTACCTAGCGTTCAGGTTACCCTTGGAATGGGGCAGTGTGGGGAAACCGTCACACGAAGGGGCTGGAATACGAAATAAATCGCTCTTGCTACGTTTGATGTGACCAAGTTCTGATCAAGGTTGGAATTTATAAAATACTATCAATTCTGAAGCGCGGCAATAGATGCGAAAATGAATATTTATCATCTCCTAGTAAGTTTACATTAAACTCGTTCTTCCCCCAATTTCGCTCCCACCTTGCCCACTCGGCATTTCTCCATTCCTACCTACTACGAACTCCCGATAAATTCGCGCCAATCGCATTCGCTCTTCTGGGCTAATACTGGGTTGTGTAGCCTGCAGAGAGGATTCTAGATGAGGCCACGAGATCACCGGCTCGGTCTCTTTATCTTCTTCTTCGCCTTCTTCTCGCTCGACCTCATGCGTTTGGGTAAAATGTCGTGAGGCGCGAGTGAGCTCCTTTTGTCTTCTACGTTGCAGCTGAAGACTCGCAAGCTGCTCGGCAATCCTGGAGCGCTCTGTAAGGTCTCTATTGAATGTCTCTTCCACGCCATTATTTGTTGTAACAGACGATGATTGATCGCCAAAGCGGAAATGGATGAAATCCGGTGTCTTTCGTGGAGCTCGAATATGGTTGCTTGATTTTGGGTCTTTGCTCTGAGGTCCACTTAGATAATCGGTCTGACCGTTCGCGTCAACCCGGAGAATATCGTGAATGGCCTCAAGATGAGCGTTGTAAATGACGGCTTGCAGGTCAGCACCGGAGTAACCTTCAGTACGTTTAGCGATTTCAAGGACATTATGCCCTCCTTCTCCATCCTCCAATACGGAATCGTCAATTTTGAGCTTTCCGCAAACGGTCCGCAAAATGTCAACTCTGTCCTCAATATTTGGCAAATCGCAGATCAAGCTCTTGTCTAATCGTCCCGGCCTCAAAAGAGCTGGATCAATTAGGTCAGGCCGACTCGTCGCTGCCAGAACGTATACGCCAGTCAATCCCTCCGCTCCATCCATCTGCGTTAGTAGTTGGTTCACTACTCGGTCTGTGACACCTGTGCTATCGTGTCCTCGCTTAGGTGCTACACTGTCAAACTCATCAAAGAAGAGGACACATGGCCTTGCAGCCTGAGCGCGCTCAAAGAGGTCTCTTACGCTCTTTTCGCTGGCGCCAATGTATTTGTTCAATATTTCAGGACCCTTCACGCTGATGAAATTGAGACCGCATTCACCAGCTACGGCAGAGGCTAGAAGTGTCTTCCCACAGCCGGGGTATCCATATAAAAGTAAGCCGGATCGTAAACGTAGAGGACAATTGGCAAAGATAGGCGCGTAGGTAGTCGGATATTGTAACGTCTCTAGCAAAATTTGACGAGTATATTTCAATCCGCCAATAGAGGAGAATGAGGTCGATGAGGTTTGAAGAGATACAGTACGAAGAGATGCAGGAGTGAAACCGCGTAGAGCAGATACAAAGTCTTCGGATGAGAGTTCGACTTTGCCGGTTGTAGAACCGTTGATGGCGCGTATTAGAGCCTCGCTACGTGCCCGGGAGACAAGGAGTGAAAGGTCGCCTGGCATGTAGCCGTCGGTTCGACCGGCAATATCTAAGAAGTCGATTTGGGGACTGATGACGAAAGTGTCATCTTCTCCAGCAGAGTTTGGACGACTGTCTGAGTTTTGTGCGCCCATGAAAACACCTTTCACTCTACCTTGATCTGTGAAGCGTGAAGTGCTGACTGCAGCGAGTCCGCTTTTGTCGTTGTTAGACCGATATGTGAGTGCTTCTAGCACTTCCCTACGAGTCTCTTTGTTGGGCGCTGAGAGGTTGATAATTTCTCGAATCACATGTCCACCAATAACGATACTGTTCAACGCTTCCTTGCTCTGTGCTGTAGCAAGAAGGATGACTGGAGAGTCAAAAGAGCTGTACTGGCGAGCGATGGCACACAAAATCTCGCTAATTTGACGACTTCTTTCGTTGTTTCCCCCTACTTGAAGCTCTGTCTCTGTCGGACATAGTCTGTCGAGGTCATCCAGAACAACCAGAGCACGACCACCAAGCCGAGCTCCCCATGCTGCCCTCGCAAAGATGCGGCTGAGCGTTTCCTTGATTGTTGATATCCGGATTTCATCTGTGATCAATGTTCTGCAGTGAAAGTATGTCACATGATAAAGGAATTGGCGTCGAAGATAATGGCTGATCAGCTGAGCTAAAGAAGTCTTACCAGACCCAAGCCCGCCAGTGACCAGAACGGAAGAGAAATGAATGAGATTCCTTGCTGTGTCTTGTCTGGCTATTTCAATGCCAACCAATTCTGGAGAGTCCTTTGGAAGAGCCTCCCCGGAGAAAGAGTCGTCGTTGAAAATGCTTGGCTTGGGGATGGGAGGCTGCAACTCCATTGTAAGCTTCTTCTCAGATCCAGAATACCAGCTGAGAGAAACCTGACGTCCATCCTTGCCTGTCATCGGGGGTGGATCGAATCGAAGGAGACCCCCTGACCAAAGAGTCCCGTCTGCTTCAGAATCTACAGGTGGGAGGATCATACCGTCTGTCACGGGTCCCCATAGTAGACCATTTCCATCCTCCGCACCTACGAAAAGAGCACCTAATCTTTTAGTAGCTTCTTCCTTCTCAGCATTGGTATCGCCACCAAAATGAAGACCGCTACCATTGGCGGCTGTTGCAGTTGAAAAGGGAAAGATCTTAAGTTTTCGGGGAGAGTAATCTTTTGCCTCTGAAGATGGCGTCATGTGCAGCTTATGGACTTGTGTTGGAGCAGCCTCAATCCTGATAAGCTCTCCCACAAGATTCTTCGAGTGTAGAATGGCGCACAATTGGGATGAAAGAGCTGCATGGCGACTGTCCGGCGCGTTCTCCCAAGCCTGCAATTTTGCTACTATCCTTGGACTGGGTTCCAATTCTTTGGAGGCTTGTCCACTACTTTGCATTTCGCGAGGCTCTTGTAGGCCACCGGGTCTGACAATAGAGACCGCAACCCAACGAACTCCTCGCAACGCCTTGGAGAGAAGTGCGTCAGAATCAACCCAAACCTGAAGTCCCTCGTTCTTCGAGTCTTGTTGCTCATCAAATCTGTCCGCAATGACTTCATAATCCAGTCCACGGAAGAAGATAGGATCCCTGATCTGCGTATCCGTCCGGACACTTGCGTGTCGAACGGTGCTTGTACCACTTTTGCCTCCTGTGCTCTTCCGGCCGGCGCTGGCCACGCTTTTGCTCTCTCTTCCCGAACTTCGTGGTGTCTTTTGACGAGCTTTTGGAGCCACAATAACCTCGGCATTGTCTCCAGATATTTTGGCGAAGGTTGCTGTGGAAGGTAGTGGAGGACTAAGAGAAGTAACGATTACATTGGCGGTAGATGTGGGCGACAGGTGAAGGGTTAGTGGATGGCTAGGCTGTCCAGAGGCGGATGGGCTCGGTAAGACTCGGATTTGAGAGACGAAGTTGACTTCTAAGAAATTGGCATGTAGCTCGATAACTTCTTAATTAGCATAAGAGGACGTATCGCAGCCAATATCTTACCTACTCTCCCAGTCTGACGGCGTCAGCGGCTCTATGTGAACGGTATGTGCTTCAGGAGGATCGACATGCAAATTGATATTAACCTACCAATCATAATTAGCTCTGGGGCATCGACTATATAAGAGTAGCCCCGAAAACACCTTCTGGCCCTGGCTTATGCCCAGTAGCCGGGCGAATGTTGCGTCAAGTTCGACGATGTTGATCTCATCTTCCCGAGAAGGCCCTCGACTACCCGCAATACCATCCTTTCCGACTACTGATGCCAGCTTCGATGTCGTCTGCATACCAGTCCAGCCCAAGAACACCGACTTTCGCTGAGAAGCGACATCATTACCGGTTGTTCGAGGAGTGTTTTGCCGAAAATTGAGTTCGACAACGACGTTTTGCGGGAGCTGAGAAGGAAGAATAATTGGTTAAAGAGAGCGAAGACCATACTGGACAAGGGGACAAACAGTATTTGCATAAATCAACACAGCTACCAAGGACGGAGGAAGGTTCACCAGACAATTTTTCAATTGATGAACAAGAGCTGCTTCAGCCTGTAGTGATGGACCTCGCTTCGATGGAGCTGCCATAGCACAGGCATATAAGATCAATGTTCAAACCTCATGGTAAATGTTTCGCCGCTCACCATAGATTATCAAGTGTTTATTTTGGAGGTTGCTTGCTGGGCCGAGGCATGTGCGGGCAGGGTTCATTGCCTTAGGTACCTACCTCGTAATAGCCTAAGGATGATCGCCATGTTTGGCCTTGTTTGCATGTGCTTTGGCAGCTTCGGAGTCGGTGGGTGGCTGCCCGACGCGTCGGAAATTGTCCGGGAGCTTTCGTCCTCCCTTCATCGATGGTCTTTCTCACAGCTACGCCCTTTGGAGTTGTTACTGTTCCAAAAATCAAGCTCGCGAACGATCGCGACTTGTGGGCTATGTTGACACGACGTCCGGATCCTCACAATCTTCACACTCTTGACCTTGCTCTGACCTGCTGCTCTCCCTTCTGAACCTGACTCCCAACATAACCGTTCCCCTTTGTCTCAAGATGGACCTTGGATTTCTACCCTCTGCATCTGTTGCTTTCTCTTCCCTGGCAGCAGCGGTCGTTCTTATTCTTCTGGTTCCCATCATGCTACAACCTACTCAATCCCTCCATTGGCTCCAGCGCAAGCATTATCAATATGAAGTTACCTTCTCATTGTATATGCTCACGCCTACGGAGAAATTTATTTTCAGTAAGTGAGCCTGTAATGGGTTTTCCTTCATCTATCTCTCGTACGAGCTTCTCTATTAGAATTGTGCAATTCCTAACTATTTGCTTTTTACATTTTAGATTCACTCCTGTTCTTAATTCTCTCCATGATCCTCATCGCCGCATCTCTCTACCTCCCAGAACATGTTTCAGAAATCACACGACGAGCATTTTACTATTACGCAGGAGAATATCCCCCTCAAAATACTGCCGGCCCGCTACCCAAAGGCGTCAGCGAATCGTTGGGAACCATTTGAAGACACATTAAACAGCTGTATGCGATTATATTATGTCGGCGTCTAGGAATTCCTTCGGTGTTGAGGAAAACAAGAGTGCCGCATTTGCTCCGGGTACCTACATGATTGGACTAATGGGCGAAATTAGCCGCGGGCTTCGCTTTGGTCCACGTGAAAAAAGTTAAGATGTTGTAAGATACTCAGTCGAATATTTGTGAACTGGACAAAAATCTTGCATGCATTAAGGCAGTTCGATGGGAGACTCGGCATGTTATAGTCTCTTAGATGTTATATCTGTAGTCCGTCAGACGTCGCTATAAGAAAAGTGTATCTCTCTTGGGAAAACATATCTTCGGAATCACTTCACACCTAATACCTTTTTGCATTCCTTCTATAATAACGGAAGCCATCTTGACAATCAGTGCAGCAACTGACGCAGATTCGTGTTCCCATTGCAACGAAATCTGGACCATTCCATGGGAGCTAGGTACCAGCCAAACAGATCCAGTCTGTCAACAGAGGTTCGGATTAGCGTACGTGCATAACCTTTCTATGCCTCCATGCTGCACTACCACGGAAGACATATTATGTGCGATGAACTTCAATTCTCCAAGGCAAGGCATTGGTAAAATTCCTTCCGCATTCTTCCTGCTGGGTGGCTCTGGGCACGCCACCACTGCATTGCTGTACCTATGTGTAGATCCTAGGTCAAAGAAATGTGAGGAAGCATGCGGGTTGGTGATTGATCGGCGTTCAAGTCATTTCGTAGCATCGTTTTAATCTTCACAAGGCGTGTACCGCACACGGGCTTGAACATCGTGAAAAGAGAGTAAGCAAGACTTGACTACAGAAGCGTACGTATTTCCTATGGACAGCTTGGATAAATCATTCCAGGAGCACATTGGTTCACAGGCAATAATGCATAAAAATTGGCGGTTGTAGGCTGTTAAGGCAGCACCTCTCTTGTAAGTGTGAGTGTCGTGCATATAGAGTAATGGAAAGCCGAATTTCAATCTGCCAGAATCCTAAACCAGGAGAAGTTCGAGAAGGAAACCTCTCACTCCCGTCAACTCCTGATTTGATATCACGTAGCAGAAGCTCCATCATTAGTAAGGTTAGTGATTGCCACTCTTAGCTGACAGGGTGCTGCTGGCTAGCGTAGGATGAATATTTCGAAACCCTTCAATATTTCTGACGTTCTCTATGGAGTACTCCGTAAGGTACCTATAGGTAGTTGAAGCTCCAACCAAGCGGAGGCGAAAATTGCTTCCAGAGTACCAATGTACAGGTACTTGGCCGACTTCCGCTTCCGCAAACACCTTCGGAGTAATTATTGTACCTTCAGATCGTTCCAGGATCTTTCAAAGCTTGACACCCTAGCACGGTTGATACTCGGGTCTTCCCCGCAATTCCTTGTGGTACAGTATGCAGCACCCCAAGAAGTGAAGCTAGCCTATTACCCACGGCAATGATAGAAATGAAGAAGATGAGAACCCGTCTCTAATAGCCGAAATGTCCAGACGGTCGCCAGGGTATGAGTCGCACCCTTTTAGTGCAATGACATCAAGTTGGACACAGCAGCATGAGTTGAAATTGGAGTATATAGCCAGAAGTTTGGACTATCGGCTCCTGCAGTGAGTTATCCATCTCTGCTAATTTGACAGCCATCTGTGTTCTTGTCTTACTATTGGTTCGCCTACGTCGATATTCTTAATCTAGCTGGTGTCCTCAAACTCTCATATCACCCAAGGACTGTGGAGGAGAAAAGATGTATCGACAGTTCGTGCATGCTTGCATTTCCTATATATCAATTGGTGTCCCTGTGATACTGGCGGAGACTTCGAACACGTGCTCAAAGTCATCTCTGTCACAACTTCTCCCGGGAGGTTCTAACGCGACAATAATTGAAGTTACTCCAGTCCCAGCTAATGGGACATTTGGCGGAGGTCCCGCAGATCTAGAGTTTCCAACCAACGATACTAAGTTGCCAGCTTTATGTGCTGTGACAGTTAACGTGCCATCATCGGAGAATTCTTCCTTCAACTTTGGCCTCTTTCTTCCACAAGCTACGGATTGGAACGGCCGCTTTATATCCTCTGGAAATGGCGGATTTGGGTATGTCAATTTTCGATCACGAAGTTAGATCGCTCCATGCCATCCTTAGATGGTTTCAACCTTGTTTCCTTGCATTCCCTCTCCTCTCGGAATTTCTATCCCTTTTCCAAGCTCAGGAAAGAATTAACTGGTGTTACAGAGGCGGAATCAACTGGAATGATATGGGAACCAATTCCCATTACGGCTTTGCATCCATGTCGACCGATACAGGCCATATCTCTTCAACAGGCGACGGCTCTTGGGCATTGAACGATCCTCAAAGCCAGGCCGACTGGGGTTATCGTGCCATGCACGGCTCAGTTTCCCTTGCCAAGGAGCTCACGAAAAGCTATTATGGCAAATCTATCTCCTACTCATACTATTCCGGTTGCTCCACTGGCGGTCGTCAAGGACTGAAAGAAGTCCAGATGTTTCCCGAAGATTTTGACGGCGTGTTAGCTGGTGCTCCAGCTTGGTGGACCACCCATTTACAGACTTGGACTGTAAAGGTTGGTCTGTACAACCTACCTAATAATGGTGCAAACCACATCCCCGCCTCACTTTTCCCTGTGATCTCAGCAGAAGTCTTCCGTCAATGTGATGCTCAAGACGGCCTCGCCGATGGAATTATATCAGATCCATATGGCTGCGACTTCTACCCTGAGACTTTGCTTTGTGATCAGAGCCCGCCCCCGGCAAACGCAACGGCTCCTTATTCACCTCCTTATGATGCCAACTCCTCGGCTTGCTTAACCGGACCACAGATCAACACCCTGTATCATATCTACAATGACTGGGTCGAAACAAACCAGACCTTCGTTTTCCCTCACTTGGCTCTTGGCTCAGAAGCGCAGTGGTCAGTCCTTCTCGACACTTCTGTGACAAATTCTCCAAACTCGCTCGGTACGAGCTGGGTCGCGAACTTTTTGCTATCAGATCCCAATTGGAACTACAACAATTTCTCATATAGCACCGTTCAGCTCGCCGATCAGATCAACCCCGGCATGGCGAATGCTGATGACTTTGATTTGACGCCGTTTTACAAGAGAGGGGGCAAGCTTTTGCACTATCATGGGTTGAGTGACGGCCTCATTGCCACTGGAAGTAGCATTTACTTTTACAAGCAAGTACTGAAGACCATGATTGCAAAGGGGATGAATCTCGATGATTGGTATCGCTTCTTCCTTGTCCCTGGGATGCAGCATTGCGCAAACAGTGTTAACGATGCGCCGTGGTACTTTGCAGGAGCTAATCAGCCCTTTGAGCTTGGAAGTAGCGTCTATTCAGTACCTGGATTTAGTGACCCGAAGCATGATATCTTGTTGGCGTTGATGGCTTGGACAGAAGAAGACAGAGCACCGGACAGTATTATTGCAACGAAGTTTGCTAATGATAGTGTTGAGGCTCCTGTCATTAGACAGAGACCATTATGTCCATTTCCCACTCAGGCGCGATACGTTGGACTCGGGAACGAAGATGATGCAGAAAGTTGGGAGTGTCGCGCGCTGTATTAGACTGGGGACTATAGCTTAGGACAAATAATGTGTATGCAATAGCATTTCTCATCTTCATTATCTTCCTATATCTGCTATATCCTAGTCGAACATGTTCCTCAGCTATGGCTAGATCGAGTATCACGCACATACCTTGTTGATAGTTTGCCCAAACTTTTGCCAGGGTTCTACCAATCAATCTAAATGCCCTATCAAAGTTCAGTTGACTCTGTCATGAAATAAGATTTGATCTCTCCTTTTTCCCGAATAAGGGATCTATACTCTTGAATACCTTATTCTTCGGTACTTAAAGTGATTAGTAAATTGCTGAATACGCTATTGTTTCTAGGCCGTATCATGTTATCAATGGGCCGCAGGGACTTAATGCAATATTTGGTATCTTTACTTATTCATAAGATGCCCAGATGACCGTCAGAACGACTGCCTCTTTCGTACCTCTTGTTCAAACGTGGAGCAACTTATCCAAGATCTCGGAGGTATGCTCAACTTCTGTATTCTTCATCTTTGCTTTTACTTTTCTTCTTTATATCCTGTATCCCTCTTTCCTATGCCCTTGAATTATGATGATTGGGGCCTAAGACGTGCGTGTTGCTCAATAGGGAATATCTGAGGGGTCCCGCAATGGCTCAAAAATGTATAGGACTTGGTTGAATCTGAACATTTACTTGCTTGTCTCACTTCCATGTAAAATATCAACTTAGCGTAAGGTCAGATTTGAATCGAATTTGTGATCTTGTACTAGATGAGAGAGGAGTCTAGACCAGAAAAGATATTGTTCCAGTCGAAGTTACCGAGATCGTCCCCGTGTTCGAGGCTTTGAGCCAACTCGTCAAAATACGACGACATTTCATCTCCGCCCGAAAACTCATTGACTGAGATATTGGTAGAACCTATTTCGTCCATCTTACACGCTCCGGAGGATGCGCCATAGGGCAGGTCTTTGGTAACTGCACCATATGCTTGTGAGGTAGAAGTGTCATTACCATCGCTAGGTGTTGCACCAAGCTGCCTCTTACCACTTTCAACCAGGAACTGCTGAGCTAGAGTACATTTTGGTGGGGTGACCTTATGCTTTCGTAGGATAAACATCAACGAATCTACAAACTTAGAAGTAGTTTCAGACTCTTGTTTGGCTTCTTCAAGGATACGAAAAGCCTCGACGATCTCTCCTCGTTGGTCTTCACGTTGAGGTGACCTGTTTACACACAGGTCCATGAGAAGCACAATGCTTGCCATAAACACACCTCCAAGAAGTCCAGCGCAATTCAGTCTTGAAGAAGGACCAAGACCGGAGTTCAATAGATATGATTGAGATTGGATGCTGAGGCGTGCGGACTTGATGCATATTTCCCGCAACGAAGAATACGTAGTATCCACGAAACCACGGGTCAAGTAGGGAAGATGGAGCTTGCATCGTTGCGCATAGAGAAGGAAATAGAGTGTGTGGCCCTGAGTCATGATATCCACTGCCTGCGTACGACTGACTTCATAGGTCTCTATTAGCTTGGCTTCCGACATGGAGAAGAAGGGTGGAATATCATTGATGAGCATCTGTAATTCAGTGTCAATGTCCATGACATCATCACGACTTGGACCACCGAGGTATGTCATTGTGAGAGGAGTGCGATCAACAATATTGCGAGAAATCTCTGCCAGACGTATTCTGTGCAGTGAGTAAGACATCTTCGTCGGTTGAGATAAAGGCCGTTCAGCGCGGGTCATGCCGTCGAAGACTTCCTCGTCGTTGACATGGAGAGGCTTTCTGGTGATCATCTGACGTGGGTGGCATGAGTAGACGCCTTCGGTCACACCGTTGAGCCTTGCCGCAAGAGACCTTGAAATCTGATTAGTCTGGTCTGATCATGTAAGTTATCTAATGCTTACCATTCACTTGCACACATATACCACCATGCTCTCCGGCCCATTTCTGCTTGGGCTGTGTTTGCCCTGTCTGCATTAGAGGGATGGTCGATACGATGAAGCCCTAAATCTCGGGCTAGCAATACAGCTGTGGAAAATGACGATCGGCATCTGCGAGACATTCCTTCAAGAAGGGCCAAGACAAACGATACAAGCAGTATCCCTTGCACGCCTTCTATTGATACATTCGATGTTCGATGGGCAATATCGACAACATCCTGTGTCGCTTTGATCCACCACGAAGCTTGCTTATTGGCTTCCGAAGGGGTGGAGAAAAGGCCACGCTCGCAGTCGCCACGTAACCAAGAATAAGTGGCACTCGCGAATATACTGAGAAGTAATATCACTTGGCCTGGCTTCATCTGGTGTTGCTGATTCAAGTCCGTATAGACCTGTTCGAACATGGAGGGTAGTGAAGGGACATGAGTAACGTAGGGCAGATGATGGACGTCACTGATGAATTTTTCTAACAAAATTTGAGCCTCTGCATATCTTGGAAGCCAGATACATCGCGATGGTTGAATACTCGCAGTGGAGTGGAGCTCATGCTGGAAGACATATAGCTGCGCTCCTGTGACCTGTTGAATTGGACATATCCTAAAGACAATCCTGGGAGATGGTATTTTATGACGCTACGTTCTCTTAGCATGGTGGCAAGATATTTGACAACAGAATCTTATAAACCTACTGAGAGATTTTGATCGGTGTAAATGCTCTCGAGCCACGCCACATCATTATCCAGCCCCTGGATTTGAGACGACAAAGTTGAAGGCGATGCCCATTCGCGTAGAGATTGTACACTTTCCGAGCGCTGCCTTTGCGGGGTCTTTTCTAAACCCACTTCCTGCTCCGATCTCTGAGCATCAAAGAGCTTCTCGAGTTTTTCAAGGCGTTGAAGTATGTCAGGCTCAGCGACGTTAGCACTCCCACCCGAGGGCCCAATCGGATCTTCCAATTGACAGTGAACCCCACGTGAGACGCAATTTGAGCAGGGTGCTTCTCTGCTGCACCGCAGCTTTCGGCTCCTGCAAAAACGACAAGACACCGGCCTCTGACGAGGCGTAACCTGCTTTTGCTGCTCCTTGGGCATTATTGCGACGGACACTCCATGGACATCGAAAAATCATTTGCAAAGCGCAACAGCCATGCACGGCTGTCTAGGTAATCACTGTGTACGAGGTCTGGGGACTGTGAAGGGTTGCCACGGACTCTCCGCGGACTTTCCGCGGCGCTTTGACCGCCTCTCATGCGACCCCGATTCCGGATTACGGAGTACGGACGCCCAGATCTGATCATTCATCACCGCGGCAATCCGACCATACTTTAATCACTTTCCCAGATTCAGGTGCTGTGTGGAGCTGATTTTGGAAGGCTATCGATCGTGTCGGGCTGAATTGGACATTAAGTGTACCCACGACATCATGTGGAGTAGAACTCATATCGTGTCTGAAAAGATCGATACACTATGTCCTCACGACTTAATTGTGGAAGTGGGCACTTCGTTTGTATAATATTACAAGTGGAGATTGTATATTCTCTACGGTATCTTGGTACAGTCTACTTCTATGCTACGCCTCTATGGGATCTCTCTCGTTCTAACATCTGGTTAGAATTTGACCTTTGACAATTTGCTTTGACGGATTCTCTCGCCGAACTTCCAGAAGATAAGGGGGACTGGAATGAAGGCCACTGCAATAAAACCTAAGAGTGATGTGCCCCAGCCAAGCCCAAAACTATTGTACATGCTATCTCCCGCCAAAGGGAGCAGCGCCCCAAGAAGGGAGCGAAACACGGTAGCTGCGGCGGATGCGGATGCAGCGTAGGTAGTGTAAGCATCAACAAGGTAGGTCAAAGCCGCCATCTATTCACGGTAAGCCATAGCTACAATCGAGATGCAAGAAAACTTACAGTTATAATGAACATCCCAGCACCGAGGAATGCTGTACCAATGATCGGAACGACCCAGTGAACTTTCTTGTCCGCTGACCAACCATACAGGAACAAGCCGACGGGCACGAGAAGAGCCCCAACAAACATGACCGGAAGTCGGTACTCTGGCTTCGGAGGCCCGCCGTTGCGTTTGGTCAGGGACTTCACCAGCCGATCTGAGATTGCGCCGCAGAACACCAAGCCAAAGAAGGCTCCAATTCCAACGCCCAGATACGTCAGTCCGACACTACCACTTGCAAAGCCATATTGACCTTCGAAGACTCGGGGGAACGTTGTAAACATAAGGTACAAGTAGCCGTATACCGTCGCTGCATAAAGGGAAATGAGGAAAACAATGGGTGAGAGGAAGAGCATTTTGATGGGTCGGACGATAGAAGTTTCAAAAAGCACCTTGGAACCGCTGCCAGTATCAAGAGCCGATCGAAGGTTTGGGTTTCCTGTTTCTCGTCGCAACCGCTCTGTCTTTTGTTTCAGGATCACGTATGCGTAGGACTCCCGCACAAACAGAAGGGTTACTACGAAGACAAACCCGGCCTGCAGTCACGTCTATTAGCCGTTACGCAGGCCTTCCAATTCAAAGACTTGAAGAAACTTACAAGTATAGATAATAGCCAGAAAATCCATCGCCAACCCTTGGCCTGAGCAAGGTATCCACCGGCTATTTACTATCAGTCAAGTTCTGTTGATAAAACTCGAAGCAATCTCACCCAGTGGCCCAATAGTAGGTCCAACCAATGGCCCCATTATATAACCAGCCATGGCCAGCCCCCGTTTCTCTAACGGAATCATGTCTGCGATCGTTCCCGCCCCAAGTGTCATGGGACAGCTTGCACCAATTCCAGCCAGGAGGCGAAAGACGATCAGTGCACTGAGATTATTGGACAGTGCACAGGCAATGCTGAAAATCAAGAAGATGAAGTTGCAGACGTTGTAGAGGATTGCTCGACCAAAGATTTCAGAGAGCGGAGCGATTACCAAGGGCCCGAAGGCGTAGCCGAGGAGATAGACGGATGTTACAAAGGCGCCAAGAGTTTCGTCCGTGGAGTGAAAGGTTGCCATAATGTCGGCTGTCGCAGGTGAGATCATGGTGGATGCGAGAGGACTGTTCGATGTTAATTGGAGGAAATTTGAGTTGGAAGGAACACATACGATAGAAGCGTGATGAGTGAGACATTGCCTATAGCTGTGACTTTCTTGACCGTGGACCAGTTCATGGGATTCTCTGGATCATTTGGGCCACCCCAATCCACGATGTTTGGGTCCTTGCACGGTTCCGTAGCAACCGCAGCGCTCGAAGCATCATTTTCGTAGACAGACTGTTTCTCGACATCGTATTGAGATGAATCGTGATTAGGCCGACTTTCTCCTGTTGTAGATACTGAAGTTGAAGAGGCTGTGGACGGGAGTTCCTTCCCAGTTGCCATCGTCATAGGAGAATTCCAAAATTTGGCAGAGGTTTTCTAAATGAGGTTGGATGAACTCTCTGGCTCAGCGACAGAAAGTCATAGAAAAGATCAAGAAGGAGGCCTGAAGTTTTATAGCCCATTGTGTTTTTGGGATTTGATCAATGCTTGGAAGCTCAGCCAAATGACTGACGAAGAACACGGGTTCCGCGGGAAGTCCGCGGCCCTCCCAAGCCAGCAGAGCGTTAGCCAGCTCGGCAAGTCGTCCCCCTGTTTACATGGAAATAATGAGACCTAAATGCGCCACCTGCTTCATGCTTAATTCTGAGCCGGACGATATCGATATGCGATTTGAAGGTCGTGGCCCATTGCGGTAAAATCATGGCTATCTTTGTTGGCAGTTTCCGTATTCAGCTCAGGGCAACCACCCAACATTCATCAAGGACATCTAAGAGCCTCATTTCTCAGTCAGTCGAGGCAGTCTTTTTATCAGTCATAAGAAAGGAGGAAAAAAAGAAGAAAGCGACGGCAAGAGATGTCAAAAATATATGGCTAGTATTAAGACTTTGCCTCTTGGTTGTTATTAGATCCAGAGTTTCCAAAGGCAACCCGAAACCGGGAGATCCACTCCTTTCAAGATATCCCCTATAAGGATTGGTATATGAATTGCTCGTTTCAGATGTCATTGCTGACGCGATTCGTACCAGCTTTTGGGAAGTAGAGGTTTGCTTTTCTCGTCTTTCTATAATAGACCCAGCTGCTTATATCACGCGAAGGCCCTCACTCCGTAGAGCAACGCCGGAAGAGGGGCTGGCTGAGCAAATTTATTGTGAAGAAAAGCGAAGGACTGTACAAGCATGTCCCAGTAGAAGAGCGTTCATGGCTCTGCGAGATGAATCGGAACATGGTCCTAGAACGGCAATGAAGAAGGGGAGAGACAAGTCAAGAAGTCGCCTTCAATGGCGGTGTGAGGAGTAAGAAGAAGTCTAAGGACGGTCCTTATCTTAGATTGCTTCAGTTGCTTCTACATTTCCGGAGGTAGTTGGGAGCGCCAGCTTGGGCCAGTAAACTCCGGTCACCGTAAATACGGATAGGCGCGGAGAGACTGATTGTAAGTCAATCGTGTCGCTGTGATTCATTGCAGTATACCTGACAATGATCACGGAGAAATTTACTATGGATATCTTCCGAAGTAAGTACCTGCATAGGCGTTCTGGCGACCTCTTATCTGTGGTCGACCGTTGCAGGGGAATTTAGGGGGCAGATGGTAGGTATCTGTCCATTGTAGCATGCAACTCCTCCCTGCCATAGCAGCCAGTTTCGAGGTACAAGACGTGAATTGAATGCCGATAGCTTGGTTATGAAGGCTCATTGAGCGATGTGAAAGAACGCGGGAAATGAGGAAACGGACAGAACTCAAGGAGCCAGCGCTGAACTCACTAGGTTTTCCGAAATTTTGGTATCATTACTCTAGTGCAACGAACAAGAGGCAATCGAAGAAGCAGTAGAGTAGAAAGGGCGCCACAGAGCGACGAAGCGTAAAGGCTGTTGCCCGCTGTATGGCTCGCTTGGTCGCTGCCAGACCAGCACGATTCCAGACAGTGGCAGTTTTTCGCACTCGTATTGCTATAGTAAGGCAAGCGCGAGCGTATACGGGGTCGAAAACACGGCGAATTCGGGCATGGTGCAGTATTGATGGCAGTCTCCACGGATATGGCTCCAGGCGCCAAGAGTTGCTGTCCCTCGTTCCGATATTTTGACTCCTTGATATATTCACAATCTCTGCCAGCAAAATCATATCCAAGCAACTTTTATGGGCGGCCACAAAGGTATTCGACAAATCGTTCGGAGAAAACACCGGGTTGAAGATAGTCTAGCTTTATACGCGAGCGGCCCTGCTTCATCAATTTTTCAACATCATTCTTGAATGACAAATCCGCCTAGCCGTGAGAGTTTTATAAGGATATCGATCTGAGGTACGGAGCACATTAAATCTGTAAAATGATCGCGGTGGCTTAGATTGGGAGCGGCGACCAGAAACGGAGCTGCGAGCGGTAGTCAAATTTACCTAGGTAGTTGATATTTGAATCAAATCGCAATCAAAATATGCCGTGCCGCGATTACTTCATGGACGAATTTGACGTCTCGGAGTGCGAAGACGGAGAAAAGTTGATTAGATGGAGGATGGCGATGAACGGTTGCGGAGGGAGTATCCACTAAAATCCCATTCAGCGGTTCTCAAGGGGTCGCCCTGGTCGCCTCCAGCTCACTGACTCTCGGCAAGAATGTGAACAATCCACCAACTTCCAATTCACTTCTCCACCCCATACCGCCACTTGACTCTTCATCTCTGCACTTCGCCCAATCCTCAGTCGTCGTGTTGTCGCCTCGCGGCGCGACTTTATCCCAACGATTCCCCAGAATCGCCGCAACGTGCCTCGTTCGCGTTGTGGATCATTCCCCTCCCGCACCCGCGTTTTCTGACGTTGCGACACTTTTCACTTACGACAGTCGGCTACAAGCACCCACCCCTTCCAACTCAACTCACGAGGACAACCTCAAATATCCGGACACCGGCGATGGTAGTTTGGAAGGTGAAGAGATTGAGGTAGGAGCGTAGTATGTCACGCGCATCTGCGGGCAGCTTTGCAGCCTTTTTCCCCAATGCGCCCTCTGTGCTGGAGAAGAAGCGAAAGAGAAGCTCTTCCGAAGTCATCAAAGCGCCTTCAAAGTCACCCGCTTTGGACAACACCTCGAGGTCGACGGTTGCCGGTGGCACCACGCTTGCTGTCGCCGTCTCTGAGGCAAGATCGATTGAACGAGCCTCCGCCCCTGGACATAGCGCTCGCGAAGACGATGAAATCCGTTCGTCAGAATCAGGCGACATCTTGAACGGCGTTGGATCAGCAAGCTCCCTTGCTAGCACTACTTCTTCAGTTTTTAGTAATCCCTACCATCACCATTCTTCCCACGGCCACGGTGCTGCCCTGGGAGCGCACGCCCTAACACCTTTAACAAATACAGAGTCGTCTCCACCAGAGAAAATCGGCAGTCCAATACAACCAAAGCTTCCGAATGGTGTAACACATATGGACCAGAGCCCGCCGACCGGCGTGCCGGCGGAGGCAGAAATACTGAACCATGCTCCCAGCACTATTACTCCTGCTGACACCCCCCCCGAATCCAGGCGAACCGCGCAACCTGGCATGGGCGAAGCGAGGGGCTTCAAAATCCACTTTGACCCAGAAACGGCCGATGGGCTCACGCGAGAGCAAAGAAAGAAGTCTAAGGTCAAATACAGAACTTTTGTCATGCAGGAGGTATGTCTTCACTCTTCCTGTATCCAACAGTAGCGCTCTCTAAACTGCCTAATGCGGCGCTGACTGAGACTCGACAGGAACGGGTGCCAACCCCGGATCCAAGAGAAGCCTTTGCCGGTTACAAAGACGGCCTGTATCGAAAAGACTCACTTGTGGCCATCAAATACAAGTTTGACCCGGTTCTATCAATCGGTCCTGGTCCAGCGACTCAAGTCTGCGTCACTGGCTTTGACCCCCTCACTGTTACAGAGTCACAAATTAAAGTATTCATGGCCCAATACGGCGATGTTGGAGAGGTTCAGATCAAGAGCAACCCCGCGACAGGCAGTCCGCTCGGCATTTGCTTGGTTCGTTACCGTGATAGCAGTCCAATGAGTAAGATACGCACCACAGCAGACAAAGCGGCATCAAGGGCAGAGAAAGAGGGGAGCGGCCAGAGAATCGGCTATCTCAATATCAGAGTTGAGCGTGATCGGGAGGGTAGGAAGACGAAGCGACACATGGATAGTATCATCAGGAGGCAAAGAGCCGAACGCGAAAGACACGAAAAGCACGCTCCACCCCCTCCTCCAATACCCAGCAAGATATCCGAACCGCCTCCAACCCCCTCAGAGGTTTCCACCCCTCCTGCGAATGCTCCTAGGGGCCCATCAGGAAGACCTGCAAGCAGCATTCCGCCCAGTGCGACGCCACTAGGCCCACGAGTAGCACCCCCAACCAAGCCGGAAGCCGCACTGGTTGAGTCGGATTTAGTGTTGAACAAAATCAAGAGGAAGCCTTATATCTTTATTGCGAATTGCTACGTGCCAGTGATGGGAACAACAATCGTACACTTGCAGAGGAGGATGAGGGCTTATGACGTACGGGAAACGCGCTGTGACAAGTCTGGCTACTACTTGATCTTTGACGACTCTGCGCGTGGTGAGAAGGAGGCAGTCCGATGCTTTGAAGAGTGCAACATGACCCTTCTTTTCAATTACATCATGAATATGGAATGTCATCAGTATGGCAATCCTGATTACGAGCGAAGCCCGACGCCGGAACGCGCAATAGCAATCAAGAAAGAAAAGGAGGAAAAGGAACGACAGAGGAGAGAGGAAGAAGCCGATTTCGAGATCGAGAAGAGGCGACGAGCAGAGGATCTGGATCCAGTCAAGGGAACTATAGAGCAGCTAAAAACTGAGATCAAAGAGAGGCTTATGGGCGACATCAAGACCAGAATTGCAATTCCCTTCCTCTTCGACTGTTTGGATCCTGCTCGACACGTTGACAAGAGACGCAAACTTGGCATTTCAGATCCTAACGAAAACGAGAATACACGCCCGCCGGGATTTATCTTCCCTACAGGTACAGAGACGCCGAGTACGCCCAAATCTGCACACGGCTACAGTGGTCCAGGCCGGAAACCTCTATCCTCCTACGACCTCAATGCCAGGCGCATCAAAAGACCAGTAGAGCCTCAGAACGCATTCCTAGACGAACGGCGGAAAGTTCGTGCTCCTCGGCCTACTCAGAATCGGTCACTGCATCATCGCCTGCAAGACATGTATAGAGATGATGAAGATTCCGATGATGAACAGAAGACATCAATGACTGGTGATGACAGCCGACCCCTTAGCCGAGTCAGTCGAACATCGACTCCACTTACGATCGACGATGACACAGTGGACACTCCTGCGACCAAGCGCCGTAAGCTCGCGCATAGTAATGACCATTCTTGGGATCAAGATGAGGCCGATTCTATCGAGGCAGGGTACCGACAAGCTCTTGGGCACCTCCTTCACAAAGAACCAGAGGACATGTCGATACCGGAACTTGACATGGTTACCAAGCTGATACCGGCAAGCACGAAGCTATACAAGAGCGTCAAAACAGAATTAGTTTTCAGGAGGCGGACTGAAAAGGATGATGTCTTGTTCAATATAAAACGGGAAACACCCTCGCCAAAGGAGGAAGATCAAATCATGCCGACTGTGGAAATCACCTTGGACGAAGGGAATCTTGAAGAGGAAGAACAAAACCCAGCTGCCAAAACGAAAGCTAAGGCGAAGCCCAAGAAGAAGTCGAAGAAGCAAATCTTGGAGGAGAAAGAAGCCTTGGAGACCGAAAAATCTACCAAGAACCTTCTACAAGGAGGTGAAGAAGAGCTCGACGCCAAAGCCCAGCAAGCAGAGGCAGCTGAAGCAGAGATCGAGAAAATTGAAAAATTGAACGAAGTCCAAGATGAACAACGAGCCGAAGTCGCATGGGGATTATCAACAGGGAAGCCCCGTAGGACGGTTGAAGATAACGTTGGTGTAATCTTTGATGTGGCTGGCTGGCAAAACGTTCTTCAGGATGATGAGGATTTCCAGCTTCTCAAAAAGGTCCTCGGTCATGAGCCGCGATCAAGGGTTGGTGATGCGCACCTTTGGGCCTACAGACAGAAGGATCTTAAGGCACTCAACAACGGTGGAAAGCATGGCATCGTTCACTCCGAGCCTGCCATCCAAGGCTACTATCTCGCCAATCCTTCAGGCTGTGCACGCACTGAACCCGTCAAGAAGATTCTCGAATCCGAAAAGAGCAAATACCTCCCCCATCGTCTCCGCGTCCAACGCGAACGAGAAGAGCGTATCGCCAAAGCCAAGAAGGATCCTTCCTCCGAAGTGACGTCGGGCACCAAATTCGCCTTATCGGCCAAAACGGCACCCGCTACTACCTCCCGCCAGAACCGGGTCAACAACCGGCGCCTCGTCAATGATATCAACACGCAAAAGCAGACCCTCTCGCTCGAGGGTGGCGACGCGATGCGCTTCAATCAGCTTAAGAAGCGGAAGAAGCTTGTCAAGTTCGACCGATCTGCTATCCACAACTGGGGCCTGTACGCCGAGGAGCCGATCACGGCCAACGACATGATCATCGAGTACGTGGGCGAGAAGGTACGGCAACGGGTCGCGGATCTGCGGGAGATCAGGTACACAAAGCAGGGCATCGGCAGCTCGTATTTATTTCGCATCGATGAGGATACGATTGTCGATGCGACGAAGAAAGGAGGGATTGCAAGATTCATCAATCATAGCTGCACACCGAATTGCACGGCCAAGATTATCAAGGTGGACGGAGGGAAGAGAATTGTGATCTATGCCTTGAGGGATATAGCCAAACGTAAGTCCCCCAACTTCAAATTTTCTTCTAGCCCTCTGGTAGTCCCCAGATTTTTGCTTACATGGTCCACAGACGAGGAGCTCACGTATGACTACAAGTTCGAGCGTGAAATTGGAAGCGATGATCGGATTCCATGCTTGTGTGGTTCCGTGGGCTGCAAGGGATTCCTCAATTGACGAGTACTCTGCAGTCTTGCTGCCCTTCTCATGACCCTGGTTTTCTTCTCTCTCCATGCAAGGAGTGCGCTTCCATAATCGCTCGTGCATCCTGCGGTTTATACGATGGCTTGCGTGCATCATACATGTGAGTCGTTTGGCTCGAGGAATTTCTTCTTTGTTCAAGTGGTTTCGGCAGGGGGAGGATCACGAATGTGTCGTGCATAATCGCATTGGGTGGGCGTCTGAAGAAAAGTGATGAGGCAAGATCCTCTCACCACGCTTTGTCATTGGGAGGCATATTCTGCAAGCGAGGATTTGGCTGTCCTCCACATTCTAGGATGGCCTCTTGACCGACTCAGCCCTGAATTACCAGGGACACAGCGCAGCCGGGGATTCTCTTGTAACATAATGATACTGGGAACATGATAGAAAAATCGACTTCCCATCCTGCGGTGCTCTTCTTTCGATGCTACCATACTTCTGTTGGTCTCGTCTCGTAGAGAAACCATAGTCTGCCTAGTATTTCCTACTGTCTACAACACTACTTTTGATCTCAGGTTCGTTTTCCTATGGACCCATGCGTCAAAGGCCACGAGTAATCCATCAACGCCCAACGCTAGAGGAAGTTCCCGCGTAGTTGGGTTGTATCTTACCTTAGGAACTTGGAAGTTTTCAGGATCCCAAGACACGTGGATAGCGCCAGTAGCTCTTCCTCACCGCCTCCTTGGAAGTCATCAGTCCCATACTATTGGGCTTGTACGGCAATAGTCGAGGGGACCAGCAGCGGCCCAACCGCACTCCCAAGCAATGCCGGTTCAAGAAAAAGCTGCCCACGCAGGAATACCACGGCCAAGAATTGAGGCTCAACAGATGCAATGAAGGTGGGACCGGTGGTTTTATTGGCGGTCGAAGCTGCATCCGCTCTTGCAGCGTCTGCCTTGTATTCAACGTTTGTGATTTGGCAGATTTGGAACCAGTCAAAGGCAGGATCCACTGTAAGCGGCATTCTAGTGTACGATGATTGCATCAATCGGTCATGTTTCGAGTACCACAGCAGTTTTGCCACTTTCCCGTCGACGTGGAGTCGCCGAATGGATGGAGAGGTAGTCTCTTTTTCCTTTTCGATCGCGTGTGCCGAGCGCCACGGGAGAGGATAGCCATTGACCGAGTATCCTGCATCTGCTAGCAAGCCGAGGAGAAGCCTATGGGGTGATTGTTACCAGGCTCGTGGATCTATAGACTAGAATATGAGAGGCGGGTCTTGCCTTGCAGCATGCTCACACGTATGATCGTGTCTAGAACGATTGCCACTGGTCGTTCTTGGCCGGAATGCAAGTTACTCTGTTCCCATCGCGTCGCTACTTACAAGACCACCATTCTCTTGCTTCCTGCTTTCCAAACTCATCATCTGTCATTACTTAGGCGTTGCCTAAATCTCGCTGCACCACGGATCCCAGTCCTGAAAAGTAATATCAACGCCTAATGTCCGGATATGGCAGCCCAAATTGCTGTTAGCTAAAAAAATCTCGGCCTGACTATTGATCTCGACCGCTCGCTCAGGTAGTTTCCCGCTGATTCATCTCGAGCTAAACGCGCGGATTGATCTACCCCCTCATCGATCTAGGTCCCGGTCCCGTCACTACTGGACGATATCATCCGTAAAGGCCAAGCCGTCGGGGAGGGATCTCCAGGCATCCACATCCATTGCATCGCCAATCCTACCCTATCGGCTCCTACCCCTCCTCGTGCGGTTTTATCGTCAGCAGTGTGGGCGTGTGCCAGCGCATAAGACGGCGGCCCTCTCCGTTTCCCTCTGCTCCGCGCCGGCCCCTCATTCCAATTCGACCGTACCCAAACAAGCCCTGTGCCATCGCTTTCTCTCCCAATTGCAAGCCTCTTCGCGCGAGTCGGAAACGTCTTCTTGCTTGTTGCTCGTCGCATCTGGCGTCTGCGTCTAGCTGATCTGCGACTTCGGGCCTTGCATCGTTTTTTTTTTTTTTCTGGAAGCCTGACGTCGGCTGTTTCTGGCCGCCTCAGCTCGAAACAGGGCTAGATCCAGCGAACTTCCAACCTTGTTCTCATCCACGCGCCATCTGTCTTTCCCTAAAGATTTTCATTTTTGAGCCCGATCCACTGACCGCACATTTCTCCATTGCATTCGCATTGAGATCTCAGGCGTGGAGACTTCGTTGCGGTGTTGACCCAGCGATCCGGTTCTCCCCTCCTCAGCTAAGCGACCGGCTCCCGCAGCAACCGCTGCCCAACACAATCCACACCTTACCCATTACCCACACTCGAGGTGCGACAGATTTTGGAGAAAGACACGGCCATCTTCACGCTGGCACTGCTACGAGGTTATCTTCACTAGGCCTGCTTCTTAGCAGAACGGGCCTTAGTGGGATAATTCCTTGGTTTGGGCTTCCTTGATGTCGTAAGTACATTCCTCAGTCGCTGTTCCCCTCCATCACGTCATGGGACGAAGGCTCAGCATGCTGACCTCGCGGGCAACAGAAGAACGCGAATAACCGTCCGTCAAACGACTGGTTCGGAGCGCGCTGCTTCCGCATCAGAGGAGGAGGAGTCAGAGGATACTGGTATCCACATTTCGTCGGGTAGCCGCGACTCAGATTCGGTCGGAGGGGACTATGACTTTGTAGACGAAATCGAACCTTCGGACTCTGCCTCGCGACCGCGAACCTCACCAAGGCATTCAAGCCAAAACTTGCCCCACGTCGACCACCCTCATCCGCCACGACGACGACATTCTCAACGTGCACCCCCTCGTCACCACACATCCATCCCACATCGACCAGCGCCTGCTCCCCATCCACCGCCTCGCCCGCATAACTCGCCGCCGGATCCAGAGGCTTTCGGTTACCCGGACGATTATGCACCTGGGCCTCCCCCACGAGCGCCGTATCCATCTCATCATCCTTCGCCCGAGTGGCAAAACGTTGCGCATCTCCCATCGACTGCAGCAAGCGCCATGTCTTTCGGCAGATATCCTAGTCCCCTCGAGAACCCATTCATGGTCCCGCCTGAGCCACGTCTCCTAACTTCTGCGCAAGATCCATACGGCTATGGAGGTAATCCTTTTGCCCCAAGTAATCACCCTTTCTCTGGCGTTGCCTCATCCCTATCTACAGGTCCTGGCGCGTTTTATGATGCCCCCTATGCCCCACCACCACCACCACGCGAGCGTGCCTACGGCCGTCCACATCCCCCTCATCGTCACTCCATGTACTCTGTCTACCCACAGGATATGGACATGGTGCCATATCCACAATACATTCCACAAATGCCACCCCAATGGCATCCATACCCTCCTCCCCGCCACACACCCTCCCCGCCTAAAGCTGCACAAGTTCCTGTCACTGCAGCTGCACCCGCACCTGCCGCTGCCCCACCACCTCCACCACCACCCCCTCCTCCAGAGAAGAAAGATGATTCAGAGTATAAAGAGCTGAAGGAACTGCTCCAAAAGATGGAGGAAGACCGCATCAAGCGCGAAGAAGAAGTTCGCGCAAAGGAACAAGCACAAGCTGAGGCAAAGAAGAAGGCGGAAGAGGCTGCTGCAGCGTTGGAGGCAGCTGCATCGAATGCGAGAAAGGAAGCTGAGACAAAAGCTGAAGAGGAAGCGAAGAAGACGAAAGAGGAGGCCGATAAAGCATTGGAAGAGGCCAAAAAAGCTACTGAGGAGGCCGCAAAAGATGCAGAGCAGGCAAAAAAGGATTTGGAAGCGGCCACGGCACCAAAGGAGGAAAAACCAATTAAGTTCAAGGACGCGGTGGGAAGGAAGTTCTCTTTTCCTTTCCACCTTTGCAAGACCTGGAAGGTATGGTTTGCTTCTTTCGTCATTATAGCATTATAGCCAAACCACCGTCGTCTGGACAAGGGCTGATAGTATGAATAGGGTATGGAAGAACTTATCTGTCAAGCGTTTGAACATGTCGACATCATTGGCTATCATGTGCAGGAGCGGCATTACGATCTGATGGGCCCGAATGGTGAAATTATCCTCCCGCAAGTTTGGGAGACCGTCGTCCAACCCGATTGGAATATCACGATGCACCTATGGCCGATGGAAGAAGAAAAGCCCAAACATGACCCAAATGCGATGCCCCCAGGCGCGCTACCACCGGACATTTTAGCTATGGACGTTGGGCCCGCACCCCATAAAAAGAACAAGAGCAAAAAAGGCAAGGACAAATTTGTACCGCCGGCTCCACCCCCGCCACCAATGGGACCTGGTCCCGCCGGACCATCAGCGCTTGATGGACTGATGATGGGTCCCGGTGTAGTCCCGGAATCGGGCGCCGTAAAGGGGCTCAAGAAGGAAAAAAAGGTCACGCCAATGATGTCATGGATGGCAGGTGCTGGTCGGAAATCGGGAAAAGGGGGAAAAGAACTTGAGTTTCTGATGGCAACGAGTGGGCCTGGTTATGGAGGACAACGAATGCGAGAGCCGCCAAGGAAGGTAGTTGCGACTAGTGAAGGGATCTGTGCGGTCATGTAGGAAGGTGTGCAAGATGATCAACTTCCTCATGATCAGAACACGACGTCTCTGCCCTCTCCTTGACAGCGATAACGTTACTCTTACTCGTATTCGATTACTCAACGGCCTGCATCACTCTGCCAAAGGTACTCGAAGGAGATATGCTTTCTTTCCGGGCTAATTGGCCCGGTCTTTCATGTCTCAACGTGCTTGGAACAAATTTACACACCTTCACAAAAAAAAAAAAAAAAATTGTAAAGAATGCCGAAATTTGTCGAACGATTTACGAAACGTGCACGAGAAAGAGAGACAATCGTACAGAGTGCACGAATCTTCTATACTTTTCCTACCATACCATGCTACGAGCACTTATTCCCACTGTTTGCTTTCAATTTGGAGATTTGTACTGCTATCTTGCAATTCCCACGCCTTGGCAATTCTTGCAGCGTTCTTGAGCCATTACGTTCTTCTACATTCGAGATACCAAAAGAATTCATCCCCTGACATCAGATCTATATGCCCACTCATCTTCCTCTCTGCATCCCGTTCTCTCCTTTTGCCGTGCTCTCCTTTGCTCTCCTTTGCTCTCAGCTTCATCTATTCTAGGATGAACGGACATATGGACGAATGAATTGATAAGAGATCACGGTGCGAGTTGGAAGTGTGCAGAATTCTTCCCGCAAGGGGTCTGGCGTGAGCTGTTTGTTGGTTTACTTTGGCTGTTGTTCGGTGGGTTGGTAGGGTTGATGCTTTTCTTGCATATATTCCCCCTCGGCGATAGCGACTATGTTTGACAAGGAATTCGTCGGTTCTAGATAGGCAAGTGCGTAGAAAGGCAGTTATGGCGAGTTGAGCGAAGAACAATTGAGGTGCGAGAGACGCTCGACCGTGTATCAGGTTCTAGGTAGCTCTTGTGAGTTGAAATAGGATTCTGGGAAGCTATTCTACATGCAACTCTTGTCGCTCGTCCTGTATCTAGGCGTTCTTTCTCCAAGCTTGGTGCTTTCTGAGAAGTTCATCACGATCGACGCCTATGATCGGCCATGTCCTTGAATTAAACTCGAAATGGCGATTCGGGGCCCACCACTATACGCCAATTCGTTCGACCCGCCTCTCTTTCTGCTCCGTAGTACCCTCCCCTCATTTTCTCTCTCGACTCCTATTCACCCATCGCTTCCCTTCCAGTGTCGCCCGCCTCATTTTAAGCTGGATTCCAGCCCTTTCCATCCAGGTGCCCGCTTCCTCGAGCCTCTATCCCGGGCCTTCACTCATCAAAAAAGCCCCGTCCCTAGGCTCAGGTTCTTACTTCCGCTCCTCCTCATCATCCGGCTGATTCAAACGCACCGACGTGGACCTGAATCCAGTTCCCACGGTCCCTGGAGTCGCGAATGGATTATGGGGATTGAGGGCACAGGCCGGTGGAGTATCGGGACGGAAGCTAGCAAGGCGCCCGCGCGAGTATTGATGGTGATAGCTTGATAGGAAGTCGTAGGGGACTTCGTCGAGGTCGGTCGAGCGCCAGGCACGCGGATAGGCACGGCGGACAGAGTGCGTGTTGGAGAGGAGAGGCGAATTTTGGGCAGTACTTCGGGTCAGTGAGTCGATGGAGATAGGAGGAGGTGGCTGTGGGTGGGCTGGGTGGAGTGAGAAGGGGAGTTGATGGAGGTGCGAGGGGAGAATATGGGAACCGCTGCTTGCTGCTTCAATTCTAGGGAATTCAGAGGACGCACCCCTTGAGGTTCTGGGCGAGCGAGAGCATTGAAAGTGGTCGGGGCGAATCGGATAAGATTGCTCTGAGACGTCGTTTGAGGCTGAGGATCCGGGGACAAGCGTAGACATTGAAGCCGATCTTGCCCTACTCGAAGTGTTGCCTGTAAGGTCCGTGGCCTCAATGCGATATCCTCGAGATAGGCAGGCATCTTCCGGACTGTCTGAGTCCTCGAGCTGTTCACAGGACCGTCCTAGAGTGGGGCTAGACCTCTGCGTGGTAGTCCTGCCAGTTTTCCGCAGCCACGTCAAAATATCAGTAGAGCATCCATCAAAGCCGGCGGAATCTGCAACGTCGCTTTGGCGAACATGCCAAGGCATTTTTTCACGGTCTACTTCCCTGATCTCTCCCGTTCGCAAAGCTAGCTTGCGCTTCAAACGGACGTGCCCGTCCCGCTCGACCCTAACGCTATCAATTTCAAAGGCGTATGCGTGGCCGTTGGCTCCAAATGCCCAAACAGCTAGCTCACTGTTCTCATTGCGGACAGCAATATCAACGAGCGTGGGCACCTTACCCAACCATGTCCCTCGTATCTTTACTGGCCAGATGCCAGGTTTTGTGGGCCTCGTCAAGGGTGGACTGTTGAAAAAGCCGGGTCCATCAGGAGCACTTCTAGGATCAGCTCTGTTCACACCGGCGAATGTGGCGGCCATTGACCAGGAAACTGTATCAGGCCAGTACTCCTGCCATTCCATGTCATTTTCGTTCTCAGACAAATTTCCCGTTCTTAGATGCGACGGACTCTTGGCTGCAGCAGGTTGAGAAGCAGATGAATCTGAATCAACAGACTCGTAAAGCCAATTGCCTCCAGCTTCGTTGTGGCTGCCTTGTGTAGGTTGTAGCTCTTTTTGGCTGACGGCAAAAATATCAGGAGGAATGGTGTAGAGCACAAGGTCCTCTTCGTAACCTGCAACAATGAAGACACCATTCTGAAGATTCGTCCCTGCTGCATAGACCGTAGGAAACAATACAACATCATTGTCGTCACGGGAGTTGTGTCCAATGCTACCTTCGTCCTCAGAACGGGTGAGCAGTTCTGAGGTGGAAGTCCTTTTCTTTCTACCTTTGCCTTTGTCCATTTTAGATTCTTTGCTTTTCTGCCAGATCTGCTCCATACTTGCCATTCTACCTTGCGAAAATGGCGGCTCGAGAATCATTTTTCTTGTCAGCTTCATTGGCCTTTCGAATGGTGCGTCACAGCCCAGGCATAGCAAACCAGTCGGTGGATCGGTGAACAGAATATGATATCCGTCACTGAGAGATATCGCTCGATAATGATCAAAGTCTGGCGTAAACGATTTTTTGTCTTGTCTACGGCGTGAAGCCCACTTTTGCCACAAGTCTGCAATCGAGACATCATGATCAGATATGTGATGATGACGGAATGAGTGAGATCCACCGCGGATTTTTTGTTTGACAGAGCCTTCGAGTTCAGCCAGTGACCAGTCTTGCTGTAGCCGCTCGTGGAATTGCTTTTGATTAGATATACTGTTGTCGCTAGATGACTCTCGATTAGAGAATAGACATTGTCCGTCTCTGCGGTGCTTTGGTTGACATCCGAAGCGCATATCAGTGGCACCAAACATACGTCTACGTAGCTCCGTCCTCCCTAACACTGTGTCCGGATGAGGCGCAACAGCGCTACCAATGAGACGCAACCTCCGAGCTTGTGGGTCCGATTGAAGGTCAGTAACACCAGCTGTGACACTTGGAGTAGCGTCAGCGCCGATCCGTGGGGGTAGAAAGTAAAGGACGTCCGTTGTTGCTGAGAGAGGGAAAAAGCGGTCTTCTTGTCTCTTCGTAACAACGTCAATCCAATGAAGCTGGATACCAGCATTGCATCCAAAAGCTGCACAGCTTCGAGACGGACAGATCGCAACCGTGCGTGGAGGGTCATCAGGATAACAGAGATCTTCATAGATTGTTCGCTTGTTCGGCATCAGAGTAGGACAAACCGGTTGATGTGAGGATCTGTATGATCTTCTAGAGGTATCTGATTGAAACTCCGTCTTTCCTTTTCGCTGTGCTGTCACCTGATATATCTCCTGGTTCTCAGTCGGTGGTATCTCATTAGCGGCAACGCTGATAGTCCGTTTGCGAGCCGAAGAATCTTCTGCACTGATAAGAGCCAGAGGTGAGCTGCTTCGGCTATTGTTGCCCCGTAAACTCTCCTCACTGCTATCTCTATCGTGGGGGATCGGACAATGAGCACCATGTCTCGAGAAATCATCACATATCTCTTCGGGAGTGTTCGACGTACTTGATCTGTATAGTTGGAGATCGCACACCATTCCTAATCTGCCGTCAAGGAAGGCAGCGACTGCGTACCGACCGCAAGTGGTGTCCATACTAACTCCGAGGACTCGCCGAGGGCATGCAATACGTACCACAAGATGAATGTCGTGTCCGGGACCCAGCTGATAGACATAAATCATGTTGTTCTCTCCCACCATAAGAAAGCGACCACAGGCGCTAACGGTGAAAATGAGACCGCTAGCTCTGTTTCGAGTAGTCTCTTGAGCACCAGATGAGAGTCCAGTAAAATCCACATCGCAAGTCTCCATCAATGCACATTTCGGTGGATATGGTTGGATTAGCTGCGTCGATCCTTCATAATAGAAGTGAACGCCAGAGCCTGTCCAATTTGGCCCTAGAGCACACGATCTCGCGAGATCACCACTTAGTCTCAACTCGAGACTAACGTCACCAAGATCATCACCCTCGTCGGTGGGTAGGTTCCTCACCAATGAAGACCAACCGGCTCTTCTGATCATCGTGCAAAGGACACGACAATCCAAGCTTGCGAGCATCCAACGCTGACAGATATGTCGAGCAGCATTGAAATCCACAGGGTGTAGGTAGTAGAATATTTGATGGAGAAGCTCGAGCGGAAGCCACGATGCTCTTGTGGGACAAGGATCATCGGGCTCAAGCAATGACAATCGTTTGGAAGAGTTATCCTCAGGAGAGAGGTATACTTCTGAAGACTCAGAAGCCAGGCGAGTGTGATTATACGAACGTCCAGCTGATCTGTAGATATCAGCTTGTTGTGCAAGAAAATGTCGTGGCTCTGACCTTGAGTCGGAAGATTGCTCAAGTGATTGCAAAACTCCATGATTATCTAACGATCCTTCAGACGACGGAGCAGTTTCTGAAAGACTACGAGACAGAGGATCATGAAAGGGTTCGAAGATGATTTCATGGCTTTTGTCGTTAGAGCCATCCGGGCTCCCTAAAGTTGGAAAGTCTTCGGTGAGGCAGTCCCAGTGCGTATGGTTCTTTTGTGGCCTTGGATAGGGATTTGTGCTGGCTCTGCTTGTAGAGGGAGTCGCCTTGGTACTTGAAGGTTGTAGGACAGGGCCACTGAATGTGAAGACCGGCGGAAAGAGGATGTCAACGCTCATAGACGGAGTCAGGCCCGTAGATGGTCTAAGGAGTGATTCGGAAGCTGTTCGTACTGGTGTGACCTTCAGTGGTCCGGGACTCGTTGGAGTGCTATCCGATGAGTGAAAGAGAGAGGCCAGTACACGTCGAAACGAGACTTTCCCGCATTTTGTATACATCCACCTCAGCTTGGAACGAAGTCTCGAGGCTTTGAAGGACAAAGACTTCGCGCTTTGCTTCTGCAATTGGTCATCGCCTTCGACTTGAGCTCGAGTTCTCCACCAAGAAGTGCTAGTCACCTTTTCCATTTCAGCTTGGGCCGTATTGATATGCTGGCTAGAGCCAACATTTCCGCCACTTATGCCGAATCCAGCCATTGACATGGATGTCAGGTGTCGGATTATAGAGGTCGCGGACCCTTGGGTTCAAAACAATTAGCGAGAGACATCGGTTCGGAAAGTCTTGGACTGAGACTTACCTCTAGATATGCTTGTCTCTCCCTCAGCGCGCAAGGACAAATATGTATACGCTGTTCGGGAGGGGATTGCTTGACAGTTCAACCTCTCTCCCAAGTCTACCTCCTCGGCTGAATCTGACCCTTCGACGGTCCTAGGGGCCGCAGGAAGGACACGTCGCGCTTGAAGGTGTAGGCCGGCGACCCCAGGATAAAGGACAATCTCGAAACTCGTGGCGTGACTTGAATATCAATGGATCAGACGAGAAGTCCCCTGGCTCGGTAAGAGATGAGGAGTCGCTTGAATCAAGCTATTGATGCCTTACTTAGGTTGAGCTTCAGGATAGGTAAATAGATGAAGGGGATACAGAGGAGACCAGCTCAAGCAAAGAGGAGACCTGACTGGCTCCTCCAGAGAGGGCATAAATTAGGACTGGTTGAAGCAAAAGTAGTTGATTGGGGATGCGTAAGTGAAAGTACCAGGAGTGATGACAGTGATCACGAAAGGAAACAACAAACGTAGGGCGCGCTAGCTCATTTGTGAGGAGTGTGCTTCTGCTAGTGCTTGCCTCTTGCCGTGGAAAAGTAGAGTTTGGCTCTTGCTTTCCTTTGCAATGGGCACCACGACGCATAAGCACCTGCCTTGAACATTGGTGACCACGGCGTGCGCCATCCATGATTCTCGCAACGTAACAGCACCATAGCAAGCTTTGCGCCTCCCGATGAAATTTTGCAAGCTTTTATTGTATTGAATTATGATGCATTCAACTGTCAAAATGCTCCATGGGTATCTATTCCAAAACGAGAACGTTTAGACTTTTGCATGAAATATACCACTTTAGTCAACACCGCGGCCATCTTCGCGTCTTGCGTCTTTGTCTACGATCCAAACATCCTCTAATCTACCGAAAGTTAGCAACAATGGAAAAGTTGTGTACGTCTGTGACCTACGGTGCTATCAGACTAGGATTGACGAAACGATGTCGGGCCTCGCCGGACTCATCACCACTTCGTCCAGCCAGACTCTCAGTGATATACCTTATAGTTCTCACATCAATCCCAGCATGTTCACGAATGCCTTCAGCCAAATCCGAATGCTCGGCTCTTCTGATGCTTCGCAAGGCAATGAAGCCCATAAGGGGCTTATAGGTCCTCGAGTACACGTAGCTGAAATACAGTGTACCAGCAAGCAATGGCAGAATCAGAGGCGACAGCTTCGGTGCCTTCGGAGCAATTTCGCCGGTGGTTGTGAGTTGGAAGAGAATGACACCAAGAATGACTCTATCGCAAATCATTGTCCAGCTCTTACCGGATGAGTGCTGGCGATGGGCCATAGCATAGAGTAGCTGATATTTGTACACGACGTAACCGATCGCAAAATATGCCAGACCGGCGAGGAGGATTTGCCAAGAGCCAGGCAATACACTGTAGATAATACATATTATGAAGATCAAAAGGGTCTGAGGGAGGTAGAAGCCATAGCTGAATATGGGTGGCTGCACGAGCTCTGCATAGTCTGCGCAACTTATCAGCCAATGCCGCTATGGACAAAGTCTTGATTATACCTCGAGGGGTTTTTGCTCCAATGAGGCTAATCGGGTACAAGGCAACGCTACCGAACTCCAATAATCTTAATGGGAAGATCCCGAGACCCTGAAGTATGATGTAGTTGAGATAGAAGTTGAGCAGTTTGGCGAGTGATGTTGCCAAATTCTCCGCGACATTGTTAACGTCCTTCAAAGGCTTATCAAAGTTGCCGTCCTTGAGGAAATTCGAGAGAGTTCCTAAAATGGTAAAGACGATAAAGAAGTTGAAGAAGGTAAAGAAGAAATTCTTGGATATTACGGATAGTTCTATGTCGCCTTGCGACGTCATGCCTTGAAAATTAGCCAGCCCTATCCGTGTTAGCTGCTGAAATGTAGACTGGCTCGGCCAACTTACAATCATAAAGATAAGGCACAAGTACCAATAGTAGAGAGCTCAAGAGAGTTGGAAACTGGGTCCGGATGAAAGAGCGTACTATGGTATCGGACTTGAGAGCTTGACCAAGCTGGGGCCAAAATTCCTCAATATTATCCAGATTTAGGGCAGTGGCAAGAGGAACCAGAATCGCAGACCAAAAGACTGTTAAGAGAACAACCACGGCAGTAATTGCCCATGCCCTGACCACTCGGCTCCTCCTAGACAAGTAGGTGTTTGGCCAGACGATATCTGCTGGAGGAGGACTAGGCTTTGCAAGAAATTCTTGGGGTGAAGGATCTAGGAGAGCCTGAACAGCCATTTGGCAGGCAGCAACGCTATCCATCGTCACAAATGCGAGTGCCGTTGGCTCGAAATCCTTTTGGCGCAAATCTCGAATTCTGGTATCTATTTTTGCCAGCTTCTCCTCGTAATAGTCGATTGCATCAACCATCATACTTTGCAGCTTGAAGCGGCCATAGCGAATCTTTGTCTTTGGGCGAGCTTTAGAGTAAGGCCGCACATGGGAGGGTTCGCCGTTGCTCGTAATCAACCTACTGCTTTCGTGATGGACATGATTGTCGCTATCAGTTGTCGGCCCAGGCGGAGATGGTTGCGAAATTGGAAGAGATTCAAGATTTCTCTCTACTCGACGGTAGCCTAAATGGACAGTCCAGGCCTCTTCTAATCTTCGTAAGATGGTCATCCGTTCCACCATGGCACTATCAAGGTCCTTCCAGTCTTTGCAGAGTGTGACACTTTCCACCTTGCCAATCTCTAAATCTTCAACAAACTCTTTGATCCTTTCTTCAGACCTAAACTCTTTAGGAATGCCTGATAAACGAATTGTCCGGTCCGTGATTGTTGATTGGCTTCCTAGGTATTCTTGTCGTACCTCAATGATACGTCTCGTCTCTGCTACGATCAAATACATTGCGAGGCCTGTGAATAGGTACGCAAAGACAATGTACATCCAGAGGTAGTTGCTCTGAATGTCCTTCTTCAATGCGGTCGCGAGTGTGCCATTTTTGTATTGTTCCATCAATCTCGAATCAAACCGCCACAGGTCAAAGTTATCCTCCTTTTCATCTTTTGCAGGTTTCAAAACGTGGTCATGGACTGGCTTGATTACAACAAGGGCGAAAAAGGCAGTAACGGTCAGAAATTTGATGGCTAACTTGAAAGTTCTGAGAAACTACACTCAATTTCATCAGTACGTATACCAACGCTGAAGGGCTCTGATTACGTACCACGAAGGCGTCAAGGCCTCCGGAAGCGAGTATTTGCTGCTCTGTTATTCGCCATAAGACTGGTATCCAACCAAGGAACGTTTCTGGTAGCTCCGGAAGCGGCGAGGCCTCATCCTTATGATTCTTACGAGCTGCATATAGGCCGGACCATCTCGGGCGAAGAGCCTTGAATGACTTTAGTAGGTCTTCCGCATCTCCAGCCTAGCACAACATACACAAAATGTAAGAAAGGCTCCTAGGCCAACGGCAACGGAAAGGACGATCTGAACAACTGTATCCTTTTCGTTATCAGCACCTAAAAGCTTGCTGTAGCCGTCAGTAGGATGAGGTTCATCCATGATAGCATAATTTAGAAGTTTCTAGGTAGGTAGGTATCGCGTCTAAGCAATCTCGAGGGTTGTGACGAAATATCAGGCGAATTGACCCGTGATCCGACAACACGTGCGCTAGCGTGTGAGGTTCGCACCAACAGTTAGGTAGTACCTGCCTCCTAGGTAATGTGGTACGGAGTATACGGAAGAACAAGGTAGCAATCAAGAGACGGAACCCTGGGTATCTATTTGCTAGGTATCACCTAGCTTAGAATAGGCAGAGTAAGGATGGCGCTAGCCTTTTCTATAGACTCGCTTTTCTTATCATATGTATCTTTTCTTCTCTTCCTGATCCTTTCAATACTTACTCAAAAGGTAATGAATCTAAACCCTTTTTTGAAGGAGTCCCGCATCTACAAAAACCGGATTGACAATTAAGTCGCCAGACTTAATATCTTCTGGCTCGAAGGCGGCACCTAGCAAAATGCTCTCCATGTACTTTACCAAGATGTTGACGTAGGATCTGCTCACATAATGTACCAGAACAGTACATACGACAAGATTTCCAGTGAGTGAAAAGTACGTGCGTTCTTATCGGCACACTGAACTGTGCACATGGAGCTCCTGAGGCTTGACGTTCACTTCTTGGAGGATGCTTCTTTTCTGCGACCCGTAGAAGGTCGCATGCCGAGATATGCATGCCGAGAATCGAGCTCGTTCTCGATGTGAATTCATTACGATCACTGCTCTGGAGTGTGGCATTCAAATATTTCGGGCGGAAAAATGAGATGCAACGACAACAATCTGCACGACCTACCGTGTTCTGGCAGTGAATAATCTGTAAGGCTACTCAGTCAGTAATGGACGCCGAAGCACCTTAACCTGGTGGCTGCAAGCAGTGATCGATGGTTATGCGGTCATCACCCTTGTGAAACCTCCATCGTAATGATCTTGCTTGGCATGAAATATGCTCCATTGATAGGCCCTGTGTTGGTCAGGTGTAGATACAAGAATGCCTCCAGAGCTACCATAGAACGCCAGTAATCTTGCATACTAGGAACTCGTGGCTGTTACCATAACCTCATCCTACGTTCATCGGACAATACCCTCAAACCTGTTCTTGTACCATTTGATTGTCTCACTTTGGTCGATCTTATGTGAGTGGCCGACCTTGCTCTTGCAACGTCTACGCTTTGCAACGCGCTCTCCTGGACGGGTCCTACAAAGCCGAAGTTAACCTCCACCGATGCCAGCCACTTGAGGGGGCATTCAAACTACTCACATGCAACAGTAGAAATCCATACCATAGATACCAATGGCAGGATCATATTTAATACCCAGATCAATGTGCTCACTGATTCCGAACCCAAAGTTACCAGTCTCGGAGAAGTTGCGTCGCTTCAACTCGTATTCCTTGACTTTTAATCCACGCTCAAGAATTTCCTCAGCCTTGGGTCCACGGACGGTGACGTGCACTGCGATTTTCTCATTACGACGGATACCGAACGTTCGGACGGTGTAGCGAGCTTTGCCTATTCAGGAGACCTTGTCAGAGGAAGTGGAAACAGGAGAACTGATAGATGTGCAGATTCAATCATACTATAGACAGGTGTTTGGCCGCTCAATTGCTCGAGCACTTTTGCCGCTCGTGTGAGTCTGTCGCCAGATTCACCAACGGAGATGTTGAGTACAAGTTTCTGGATGCGGAGCTCGCGCATGGGATTGCTGCTCTTGTCCTTGCCGCCGCTGCCCCTCAGCTCTTCTGTAGCCTGTTGCGTGGAGCTCTGACCTTTTGCCTTATTATTGCCGTCAGTCTAGCCAGAAGACGTCATGAGAATGCTGCGTACCATTTCGGATACCTGATGAAGGGGGTGGGAATCTTGGTGCGTCAATAGTTCGCGGTGCGCAGTCAAAATGTAGGTTTGTGTGCAGATGGATGAACCTCGGAAGCTGCTTGAGCACAGACCATTGTGAACTTCAGAAGTCCAAAGCTTCGAAGATTGCTCGCAAAGACCGCGACCACAATATCACACCACTCACTTTGATCTTCAACTTATCTCCTTCCGTTTGGACTTCCAAACTTCTACGTATCCTCAGTATAAACCTGCTCTTTTAGAACTCGGAAAGACGCCTTTGGGCGCGGTCTTTAAGCCATGGCGCAAAATAAAACTGGCAAGATGGTAGGCGACACCGCATTCTTTTTCACGAGGAAAGCTTTGCGTTGACAGGCCCAGCTGACTTCGCTCAATTTAGACAAACCTAGTGAGTAATCGTTTTGTTCTGCATGCATGATTTACTCTAACCTCACTTCAGATCAATTATCGCATGCGCATCACTCTTACAGACGGACGCCAGATGACCGGCCAGATGCTTGCGTTTGATAAGGTATAGTCATCGTCACCCAGTCGTAGAATCTCTCCATATAGCACTGACATCTCTCAAGCACATGAACCTTGTCCTAGCAGATACGGAAGAATTCAGACGTGTCAAACGCAAGCCGACCAAAGCACAACAAGCACCCGGGCAGGCGCCACCTACTCTAGTTGAAAGTGAAGAGAAGCGTACGCTGGGTCTCACCATCGTTCGCGGTACCCACATTGTCTCTTGCTCAGTCGATGGTCCACCTCCAAGTGATCCCTCAGCGAGATTAGGCACCAGCGCCCCAGGTGGGGCCACAGGCGCACCAGCAACGATGGCGGCTGGAACCGGGATCAGTAGACCAGCAGGTAGAGGCTTGCCTGGCGGTTTGACTGGTCCAGCTGCCGGCGTCGGTGGGCCTGGATTTCCAGGTCAATTCCCTCCAGGTGGAAATTTCCCTGGAGCAGGTGGCTTAGGAAGAGGTGGGCCACCAGGTGGAGCTCGTCAGTATCCCCATATGCCTACGAGCAGTATAACATGACACTGATACTGTGTGTAGCTGGATTTCCTCCACCAACCCAAGGTTTTCCAGGAGGACCGCCACCTCCGGGAGCAAGTAAGTTCCGGAACTCTAACCATTCGACCTTGGTACTAATCCAATACTAGCAGGCTTCCAACCTGCCGGATTCCAGCCACCTGGTCAAGGGCGTGGTTTTCCTCCAGGAGGTTTTGGTGGCAACAGATAGCAGGTCTAGCCATACTGACAACCTACATAGCGTTTCACGGTATGTTTGTCCTTTGCAATTCAGGCACCAGTGATACTAATTTTCTTCAAGTCTACTAGTCCCCCATCTTCTTGGACTTTCGACAGAAAGCTATTTCACTTCTCCTCACCGTACTGTGGCAGGGGAACCACTTCCAAGCCAGATGGACCGTCCTTGCCAAAGTCTACTCCAAGATTCGCGATCAGCAGGGTAAAGATAACGCCGACCTGTCTAAATTCCTTGAGCTCGTAACCCCGTTCATTGGAATCATCGCTTCAGCAGAGTACCTCTCCACTAGGGGCTTGCAGATGACCGAAGGCGAGTGGTTCTGTGATGCTGTTGGCACCTTAGATCGCGCTCGAAAACTGTAGAATTATGAAGCAATAAATTCAACTTCTCGAGTACGAGGCAGTAGACTGTAAACAGCAGAAATCCATGTACCATTTTGGCAATCAGAACTCAGAGATGCCTGACTGAACTGTCTTAAGTCAACGTAAATACACGAGGCTTAGAACATAGAATCCTCCATGTTCATGCGTGATATATATGCGTTTCTAATACGTATTATATTTGCCCCGGTAGACCGCCGCCCTGTTCGCCGACCTCGCGTCCGCGGCGTCGTATGCTGGGCTAACTTTGCGCCCTCCAAGCTCCGAAATCCGGGGCCTGCACACCTCAACCGCAACCTCAGCGGCCTTCTGCTAAACGACGCCTTTTCCTCTACGCTCCTCGTACATCCTCTCCATTCTGTGCGCGCAATCCATTTCCTTCAGTATGGCCGCTGCAATCAAAGCGCTCAATACGCGGATACGAGCCAACCCAGTAACCGATTACCTCTGCTCAACGCGTGAGTCTTCCTCCAATCCACATCGTTCACAGGCATACGACGATTGAATGAGTCGAACGCAGTGACTGCACAACTAATCGAGTTTCAGATTTCTGGGGGCCAGCCTCAAACTTTGGTATTCCCATCGCAGCAGTATTAGACACTCAGAAAGACCCCGAAATGTAAATCGTCTCTTACACATGCGTTCGTCTCTACTTTCTGCCACCAATCTTCCCAAGCTTCCAGAATAGTCGCAACCTGGTCGATTCCCACTCTCACTAACTCTCGCTAATACTTCATCATAGTATCTCTGGCACAATGACCATGGCCCTCGTCGGCTACTCCGCTGTCTTTATGCGCTATGCTATGGCCGTCACGCCTAGGAACTACCTCCTTTTCGGCTGCCACATTGTCAATTTCTCCGCGCAATGTACTCAAGGATATCGGTATCTAAATTATTGGAATTTTGGTGGTAGAGAGAAGGTTTTGGAAGAGAAGGCAAGGCAGGGGGTGAGAAAGGCCGAGGGCGCGGTAAGTGAAGGGATAAAAGAGGTTTTGAGGGAGAAGTAGACAAGGCGATGGGGGAACTTAGTTCTCTTCTGAAGAGCAGAACGAGAGAAAGAATTGCGAGAATGGTGGCGAAAAAGGATCAGCGAAATAGCACTGGACTAGTATGGCCATAAGTATAACATGCCTACCTAGGTACTATGTAAATTGGGCATGTGCTCTCGAGTTTTACCATACTCGAAAGTTGTTTAGAATGTAACTTGCTATCATACCTAGTTACTAAGAGGGTCTCAGTTCTGTGGCACCATCGTATCTTGCTGATCCTCAGGTGTGACCAGAACAGACGGGGCCTCTGTAAGTTAATCCTGCCCTTCAATGATTGCAAAAAGCTACTTTCTTGCCGATTGAGCAAGGCTTAACCTACGAGACATACTGTGTAAAACGGACGCTGACCATGCGCCAAAATCCAGACTCCAGTCCAGATAATCCTATGCGTATTCGTCATCCATATCTATGTCATCTCCAGCCTCAATAAAAACCAAGCGAGTGCCTTCTGCTGCCGTTTGCCACACCTATCAACCACGTTAGTCAGTTTCTCATTTCATATCGGCATGGCAAGGTGGTTACTCACGTCTAGCAATGCGTACTCATCAATCGCTTGCTCAAACTGGTCCACTGTAAATCCCTTCGCCAGTACCCTTTCCCGGACTCTCCTCAGATCCAACTCTCCACTCGAACCGTCCCCAACAGCCGCAGCCCCACTCGCCCTCATTCCTCGCACCAAATTATAAATTTTACTACTGCTCGTTTGGTCGCCTCTCTCCCTCCCACTTTCATAGAGACTTGCCTTACTCACTTCTACGAGCCTCAGCGCCTCATCCACATCTTCCGTGATGACCTCCTCCGCGAATCGCAACCGTGCCAAAGCCTGCGAGAGCCGTAGAACGCCCAGCAGCGTCCGTGGCGACGTATGCGTGAATTGCTTCTTCCCGCCCTCGTCCCGCTTCTGCTGCTGGCGCATGCGCACGTACGCGCCAACGCAGTAGTCGCTGACACCCTTGGACACAACGGGACGGTAGCTCCGCGCGCGTGCAACCCACTGCCGGACCTCATGTGGGGAGAATACGACGCCGGAGGCGTCTTCGGGATGCTTGCTGTGGATGTGGACATGGGTGACATGGCGGGCCAGCTCCTCATCGGCGTCGCGAGATGGCGTATCCAGGATGAGGAAGAGGATGTCGAAACGGGAAAGGAGGGCGGCGGGGAGGTTGATATTATCGACGGGGGAGATACGCGGATTGTAGCGGCCGTAGAGGGGATTTGCTGCCGCGAGGATAGAAGTACGGGCATTGAGAGTAGTGGTGATGCCGGCTTTGGAGATGGAGATAGTCTGCTGCTCCATGACTTCGTGGATGGCGGTCCGGTCGCCATCGTCCATCTTATCGAATTCGTCGATGCAGCACATGCCATTGTCAGCAAGGACGAGAGCGCCGCCTTCGAGGACCATCTCGTCGGTGACAGGGTCTCGCATCACAGCCGCGGTAAGACCCACGCCACTGCTACCTCGACCAGTGGTGTAGACGCCGCGTGGAGCGACTTTGGTGATATATTTGAGGAGTTGGGATTTGGCGACACCAGGATCGCCCATGAGGCAGATGTTGATGTCGCCACGGATTCGCATCCCATCGCCCATACTTTTGGTCACTCCGCCAATCAATTGTAGCAGAAGAGCTTTCTTCACGTCTGCATGACCAAAAATTTCAGGAGCGATACTGCGGGAGAGAAACTCATAGAGCTGTCCAGAACGCTCCAATTCATCCATACGTCGGATCGTAGGTTGCGCAAGGATGATATCGTCATAAGCTTTTTTGTGCTGCCTGACATACTGTGCCTCTAGGTAGGTGTCTGTGAGAAGGCCTGCTTTGATGGCCTTGAAGCCGGTATAAGGTGTGGGAAGGAAGATGCCTCCAACATCAATTACATCTCCGGGAGTAATCTGCCGAGTGAGTGTTCCATGACAGTGGATTGTCAGTTGACGAGGTATATGCCCAACTGGGACTTGGTCCGCCATCTCCTGGATTTTGACCTCTTGGAAAGGAAGAAATTTGGAAGCGCGAGTTAAGAGGAAGAGTTGGCCTTTGGAATTGTTTGTTTGGCATTCAGCCGAGGGACAATCCACCAAGGGTGTGAATTGCTTGGTAGTGACCGGCTGGAACACCTCAGAACCGCAGATGTCGCAAGAGTATGCGTTGACCTGCACTGAAGGCTTAATATCCGAGACTCTGGTTGTGATGCCCCGGACCGTAATGAGGTGGCCTAAATGTTCGCCTTTCACGTGCCGGACTGCCATCGCCTTTGAATTGCGCTCACTGCTCGATCCAGCTGGGGTCATTGGTTTGAAATTAAGAGTGTATCTCCGGGTGAGCTCAGGTGGGAAAATCGATTCGGGAGAGTCGGCAGCGATATCTGAATCCATAGCCTCTTGTATCCTCTCATTCCGTTTTGAGCGCTGTGTCATGACGATATCCAGAACGTCGTCCTTGAACCTAGAGTGTGTCAGCCTAGTCAATCCTGAGGCATAAGAGAGAGGACAGTCACACGTCGGCTCTTTCGAAGGCTGTGGCATAACTTTATCAACCGCTCTTGATAAAAGCTCGATGTATGAATTCGCATTCTTCTCGATTGACTCTACGAGCTTCAATCCAGAAGACTGGCCTTCCAGGGACTTTTCGTACTGCGCTCACGGGTGGATTAGCGATTGTGTGAAAGATATTGCGAGTGGCGCACTTCGTCTACATCGTCCAGCTCTATTAGGACTTGGCTTGCGTTGCGGTCGGCTACATCTTGCAGCATCTTCATGTATTTTTTCTTGGGACCACCATTTGTCACACCCTGCCTCCGCGAAATGTCGCCTCCGTCTGCATCGTCCATGAAGTCGTATTCATCACTGAGACCGTCCTCATCGATATGTAAGTCGTCCAAGGCATTGGCAGTGTCAGATGAGCTATTTCCCTTGTAGGATGTCAGGAAATCTTCAAAAGCAGCTTTGGAGACATGTAAGCGTAGTACAATGATATGTCCAGAATACTGAACGAACCTTGCTGCTCGAGATAGTCCACAGGCGCACGCGCAATTAGAAGGGCCATTGCTAAATGTGATATTACACCTCAGAAGCGATCGGAGTCAAAGGATTAAAGTGTACGTCAATTGGATAAGCGATTCGTCATTACGGTGGAATCAGATATGTGTAGTCTCGAGGAAATCGAAAAGCGGGATGTATGTTTCTGTACCTAAGAGAACGCGTCTCGCGTTAAGCCGTGTCGTTCGCGCGTTTCGCCAACGCTATGGCCAATGATTTACGATAACCTCTCAGTTCTCTACTCCGTACCCTTGCCGCAAATTCTTGCGTCCCTCCACAAGCCACCGGCTGCATAGCTCAACTCCTAGTAATATGTTGCAGAGCGATGGGGAAAGCTTTCATGCTTCAGCGGCTTATTAGAACTCTGACTGAGTCTCCCGCTGTTCTCTATACCTTGCCCAGACCGAGGATCACCAAACATGGCTTTAGCACGGCGTTATGTGCCTGTGCTAAGCCAATGCCACCTCGGCCTACGGTTGATGAGAACGAAATTCAAGAAGCCTTCTTAAAGGGTACCGGTCCTGGAGGACAAAAAATTGTTGGTAGACCTTGTTATCACTTCACCCACGTCGCTGCTTAAGGGAATGAATCATCTGCAAGCTCTCCTTGATAGCTACCTGAGCGAGTCTGACATCCTTGTGAAGAACAAAACCTCATGCGCAGTTCAGTTAAAACATCTTGCTACCGGTATAGTCGTCAAGTCCCAGGAGACTCGGTCCCGGTCTCAAAACCGAAAGATCGCCCGTCGCATCCTCGCTGAAAGACTCGAAGAAATCAAGCTCGGCGACCAAAGTCGAAAGGCCCTCAAGGCACAGCTAGCGAAGAAGAAGAAGGCAAGTGCGGACAAGAAAAAACGGAGGAAGTATAGGTTGCTGCGAGAAGAACAGGAAAAAAGCACACCCGGGGCGATCGACGAGACAGATGATTGCAGCGATGAGGTGGGTTTGACAACTCTTGCTGAAAATGCAGCAACTTTTGTCGGATCAAGCAAAAGAGAGGAGACGGCTCGGCACGTTGCAGGCCAGGAGGTCCGTCATAGGTCATAGGGGAGAGGCGCGTCAAAAAGGGGACTAAATGCTGTGGAAGAGAGCCTGACGTCTTCTCGGGGTCGCCCGGACGATCTTGATGTGATATGGATGATTTCTTTGAGCGTAAAAGCTAGGCGCCGAAGATTAGTCTAACGAGCTATATTCTTCATTCAAAATAACTACCCAGATAAGTATCATACAAGGCGTTTCCTCAGCGAGGACTGATAAAGTCAAAGCAATAATAAATTACGATGACGAAGACACCTTGTTGCGCCACAATCGCTTCGCTCGGATATCAGAAATTGATTTGACTCGTGATTGTGCTCATTACCCGTGGAAATGCATCATGTTCATCATCACGATCTTCCTCCGATCCAGAAATTCGATCAGATGTAGTCCAAAGCGCAGCCTGGCCTTTGCCTGGTCAAAAGATGAGCTCGGCCTTGCATGTTCCCGCTTCACAAAACGAGACGGCTGCCTTCGTCTCATCTATGTTCGCAACCAACTCATTCCTATCTTTAAGCCAACTAGACTTTGAGCTACCACCAATCCTAGCAACTGTTTCTGTCAGCCCTGATGGCCTCGTTCTTATCTGATTTATCTGTTGTTCTAACTTCTCATGTGACCCACTTATTACCACGCTCCTGATCCCCACATTGTTCGCGACGACGCTCTCTAGCATTCCTGCAAATAGGTACGGATGCTGAATCATCTCCGCGCTAAAGGCCTCCAAGGTGCCCTTCGCATAAGCCGAGTACCTTATCCCGTTAAACTCCGGATCATTCAGTAAAGAAGATAATCGATATAGATTCAAGGCTGCGACGCCATTGGCAGACGGTTCAGCGCTATCCATGCCGTCTTTGAGGCGTAGGATAAGATCTGGAGCGTCGGCGGTAGTGGAGAAGAAACCCGAGTGGAGACTATCGTAGAAAAGGGAGATTTGGGACTCTGTAGACAGCATCAGCAATCTGCCAATTCCGATCCCATAATTGTTAGACCCACGTTGTAAGCGATCGGCAAATGCGAGATACTTGTCATCAAAAGTGGCTTCATACAAGTCGATCAAGCCACTGATTAGGAACGCGTAGTCGTCTGCAAATGCTGGTGTGTCACCTCTTCCTTCACGATAGACACGCCATAGAAGCCCATCCATTTCGTCGTACAACTCTTTTTTGATAAATGTAGCCGCTTTCTCTGCAGCCTCTCTGTATCGCTTCGCTCTCGATTTGTCCTCGTCTGTAGCCTCATTCAAGCTCTCAAGTACAGCGGCACTTCGCGCGAGACCTCCAATAGCCAGTCCATTCCAAGCCGTCACAATTTTGTCATCCAGAACGGGTCTCGGCCTCGTCTTTTCTCGGTGTGTTCTTAATCTCACTCGTCCTTCCTTGATAATGCTCTGGACCTGGCTCTTGCTCATCCCAAGTTCTTTAGCAATAATGCTGGCCCGCTGAGATATGAACAAAACATTTTGGTTAATGAGTTCGTCATGCGCATCGTGTTCAGGTGCCACGTTGCCATTCTCCCGAACACCATAATAACGAGCAAGCACATCGGCATCTCTATCGTTCCCAATGACCGATTGAAGCTCCTTCAGGGTCCAAACATAGAATGCGCCTTCACGCTTCTCTGAGTCGTCTGCAGTTGACGGACTGTCAGCATCTTCGGCGGAAAAAAAGCCGCCGGCGGTGGAATGTAATGGAGGAGAGGTGAGATATGTGGCCAGATCGTGAACTGTTTCGAGTAGCAGAGGAGAGGGGGACAGAAGGTAAGCGTCAAGATACGTCGGCAGAAGCTGCGCATTATCGTAGAGCCTATTCCCATTCATTAGCACTTTCATTAAACCTTTTCCGTTTAAGTTTCCCGGAAGAACACCGACATTTTCTCGAAGTGCGGAAGGCTCCAGTCACGGGTGACACTGTATCTTGCAAACCCTTCCCCAATTTGATCTTTAATGCCTCCCTTAGCCATTGCCTCAAGTGTTCTTATAGCCATGCTCCCAGCTTTTTTGCATTCCTCTTCGCCGACAATATCCCGTATTTCGGGGATACCCATAGGTTTCTCGAATGCTGAGACTTCTACCTTTTGTTTTAACTGTGCGCCTAACCGTAATAGAAATCTTAGGTTAACTGGTGTTGGGAATTTTGGTGCTCTCCCAAATCCCGAGAATTGGTTGTCAAATCGATGTTCAAAATGTTCGTACGCCTCTTCCAGTAAGTCCAACTCTAGGGCGTCTGGTTCGTCCCCATCTTCTTGGACCCCTCCTCTCTGCCTTGGCGCCAGTGTCCCCTCCTGCGCAAAAGCTTTCAGCTGTTGGGTTATCTCTCCTGCTGATTGTCTGCATCGCGTTTGTTGAGTGGTCCACACTTCTTGCATTTTCTTCAGAATACCCTCAAAGCTTGTGCGACCTACGCCGGGGGTTGTAGAGTCTGGTCCTGGAAAGTATGTTCCACCGAAAAGTGGCTCCAGATCAGGTGTGAGAAACACATTGAGCGGCCACCCACCAGAACCATTTATGGCTTGCACGTAATTCATGTATATCCTATCAACGTCTGGGCGTTCTTCGCGATCCAATTTCAAGGGGATGAAATGCTTGTTGAGTAGGGAGGCAATCAGCGGATTTGAAAAAGACTCGCGCTCCATTACATGACACCCTTGCTGGAATTAGTGCTTTGACTCTGTATCGCAATGGTCATGATCAGAAGGAATCATACAACGACGGACGTGACGTACAATGACAGGCCGAGTACCCTATGCTGACAAAAAGGAGGCGATTAGATTTCTTGGCAAGAGCCAACGACTCTAAATTCCACATCTGCCATGCTACTGGATTGTCCATGTGCTCTCGAACCTACATGGGCAATGTCGGATCAGTATTGAATCTCGCTACTTCTGAACCGATCATATACATGAGAGCGAGCTTACATATGGGCTTCGGCTCTCGCTGAGACGGTTAACCAGCTTCAAATTCCCCTCCTCCGAAGCGCCATCGGAAGATTGTGCCACGGCTGACATGCTGCCTCTACCACATGAGGATAAGACAGCTCGAGGGTGAAGTGTCGAGCGTTGATTGGAGAGTTCGGTCGAGTGGCTGCACAGTGAGAACAGCAGCCCATGGAAGGAATATGCCGGAGAATCTGCCTCTCAACGTGGTCGCGACAACCATGCGATTTGCATTGAATTCGATATCAAATTACCATGCCCGAGGCTATGGGTTGATGCATGTACTCTGTACTTCAGACGCGCTCGGCAGTGTCCGAACGATCTGCAAGCCCCGCACCTTGCTGGAACAGATTAGATGAACCACTTTGTGATTGGAGACGCGGTTTGGATCGACGGCGAACCCCAGTTGGTAGGCCGCCTTGCTTAATCCGACGTCTGGTCAAGACAAGACCTAGGCATCATTCTATTCTCCCCCATCTTTCTTAGCGATCTGAACTTCGATCTATTGCACCAAGAACTTGCAATGATATTATGCTCTCTCTACTAACTTCTTACATTGGGACAAGTGCCATCAACCACGCGCTGACCGCTTATGGGGAAGCTGCCCAGTCATGAACAGATTCATTTCGAGACAAGATCTGCCGGAGATCAATAAAGAATCATGTGGCCTTGACAGGCTCTCAATATGTACAAAGAAATGAAGTTTGGTTTTCCATGCCAATCAGCTCAGGATCGAAAGACTTTTCGGCAGATGTTTTCCACGCTACCCCGTATCCGCTGGATAATCAACTCATGCTGGCCATGCAATCGGCACTCACATGCAATACGGGAAAGACAAGTAGAGAGAGATCCCATTTGAATGAGTCATGCGGAGGACTTCTGAGGACAGCCTCCCTCGAGAGTGCGTCAGCACGGTATGTGACAGCCTAATGCCACTGGTACAGAAAAGAAAAGAAGGCTGACCAGCTCGACAGAGTATAGAGAGTGGTCATCCCACGCCGCTTGCACCATGGGACAACATTTTCACGCTCCGCTAGAGCAGACCGAATGTATCGTAATTGATTGTCGGGTGGCCTAGGGGCTGACCGATGTTTTCTGCGTATTCACCGCCAACATTCCCTGGATTGCGTGTCAGCAAAAGGCTCTAAGATGAGGGAACTCCGCACCTACCAGCTCCCTTGTAGTTGCAGACTGTGAAGAATGGCGCGACATCGGCACCGACGTTACCAAGACTCTCGATGGTACAGTTACGGACAGCGCACCCGACGAAGCCCGTGGCCTTCCAGACGATCTGACTGAAGTGGCCCCAGTTCTCAAACTTTGACATATCTGGACTCGGCTCGCCATACAAGCCGTCAAAATAGTTGACCTCACCATTGTAGAAGGAGTCGGTAATTACAGCAGAAATGTTACTCGGTGGAGCGCCAGCAGCGATGTTCTGGCCGTATCCACCGCCGTCCATCGCACTACACGAAATTTCAGCATTGGACTCCGCACCGAACAAACGCTCAAATCGGGAAACGACTTACATGTTATGTGCGTAGTAGCAACTATCTGCAATTTTGGCTGCGGTATTTGCGAGATCCTGATCCCATGCGAGGTCAGGAGCAGAGTGATTGGCGCGATGAGCGTTGTGATGGTCCACAACCATGCTGGCAAAGGTGCTCGGCTGGGCATCACCGTTAGGAATGGATGAAGAAACTGGAAAGGGAACTTCATCGCTGCTGCTTGTGGCAAGAACAGGGAGCGAAGAGGTGAAGCGTGCTCCGGTGGAAACCTGAGAAGCAACGCGGCTACTGCTGACTGAAATTGAAGTGGCGATGTTGTATGCACTGGGTTGGTACGGGGCATAGTTTGGCGCTGCGAGAGAAAAAATGCCGACCACGCCAGCAGTCTCAGTTACAACAACAATGTCCGTGACAATATCAGTAACAACGACGAGGTCGCGCTTGTTGATGCTGACGGGGGATGTGACGGCAACGACCGCGAAGGCAGTAGCGAGAATAGTGGAGCGGAGCATGTTTCTTTATGCTCAGGCCGGTCGATGAGCAGTGACAGCAATATGGCTTTTTTGTAAGTGGGATCGTAGATCTTTTACAGGAAAAGAATGGATGGCTACCATCAGTCAGTGAAGTTGCATGAACGCATGGGGTGATTCAATCGAATCTCGACAAACGGAAGTGAAGCTTATATGGCAAAGTATGTGGATCGAGTCCAGGAGGTCCAGCCCTCGAGATACGGAGGTGCAAGGTCAATGAGCGTCATTGTTCGACTTACGTGAAACCGATCGGTCGTCAGAGATGAGAGGCGCGGTGCAGCGTACAACCTGGCGTACGGCGTGCAACAAGACAAAGGAGTGTAGGGCAAAGGATAATAAACTCGTTCTGGCGTGGCTTGCAGCGTCAAAAGGGATCAATTTGGTAATGAGCGAGGGCAGTAAGCAGATCAGGAAAAGAAAGAAAGTGGAGAGTGGACACTGAATGGAGACGTCTTCTGGGATGCAAGAAGCAACCATATGTGGATTGGCAGCAAGGTATATCGCAGTGTCCTTGTGATGTATCAAAACAGAATCAGTCAGTTACGAACGCTCCTTGCACCCGCTCATCGCGCCTTCCCGTCGGTCCTCACTTGCAGATGCATCGCACACATTGGATTCGATATTGTTGAAGGGCATTGTAGGTACTGACAGACGTCTGAGAATGCCCGCCTGTTCTAAAGGGGCCGTTTGCATAGCCTAATCTGCTGCTCTCCTTGCGCGTGGTGTGAAGTTCACACAACCCTGGGAATGCAAACAAAGCTTCAACCTGCAGCGTCAAGCCTCGGGCTTAGAGCCTTATGGCTCAGGTACTGTCAGCCCTCGAGATGTGGCTCCGGTTCTCTGTCAACCCGCGACATTGGTATGGATGTTGCGATTACAAATCTGCTGCTCAAGACTATAGCAGCATATGACGTTGAATGTTGCCAAGTCCTCTGCAGAGTTGAAATCCGGGGCGAAGCTCTTCTACGGCTCCGGCATTCAGATCACCGTGTGGCTTTCCTCGATTGGGACGCACCTGCTCGGACGCTTGGTCATTTTGAGACCCATTTCAGTTCAACTAATCGAAGCAACACCGTACCGCAGAAGAAGACACATCCACATACGCCATCAAGGGTTTGCGGTGTCGCAAAGTTGACCCTTTTTGGCCTATCTCCGCCACTTTGATTCGCTGATTGCGTTCACTGTCTACCTGTCTCTAGACAGTTCATCCGAGAGTCAGCAGTGCGCCTGAACGAATGCACTGTGACTGAATTTCCCGCGCTACATCCTTGGTAAGACCGTCCCGACGCAGTGCTACCATCTCGCAGCCACCTTACGTTCCAGGTGCACCCATAAACTTCAGAAGTAAATGCTACACCATTCTCTCGTTTAATCCGATTACCTCATTTTCATGAAAGCAGAGAGCCCCAGGTCTTATCAAATATATCAAGTAGAGATACGCAGATTTCCAAGGATAATCGAAGGCTATCTACCTCCATGGTTGCAACTGAACGCCGATGATAGGGTTTGTCACACCCGCCAGAATGCGGGACTTTACGAAGCTGCAGCACGCCACGCAAGCCTCCCAGCAGTCGCACATGAATAACAGTAGTTCAATCATATTTAAGGTTCCTCTATGAAAGCAATCTCGTGATTTGGGTCGGTCTCGATGAAGCCTATCGCGGTCTCACAAGGCTACGCCTCATTGGGTGAAGCTTTTCCCCCTAATGTATTCTTTCGACGGGAATGGATCACAACAGTGCTGCTGAGGCAGTATTCCTACGACAGGCATTTTCTACGACGAATCGTAATGTCTACAACCCTTCTGAATCGAAGAACAAAGCAAATTGAAGAGGAAAATGCGAATCTTTGTCTAGTCCTATCTACATAGTAATGCCCCAAAAACTTCGGCACTAGCATAAGTACCCGTGAAAGGTCGAGAATGCAACGATGTGCATGCATGAGCAACCTATCCGTCTATTGTATTTATAAAATCTTCAGTACATTCTAGACACACCTAATTTCACGAAGAGACCACATGACAGTCGAAAAACTTACCTTACTAAAGGCACAGAGACTTAGTGACAATCACTCTCCAGACATCGTTGGGATCGTGTAGGGTATCAATTATAGTCAGTCAAGGACCAGCCTTGTTCACAATGCCCAAAACAAGTGGGAGGGAGGCAAAAGAGAGTAAGAAATGAATGCAAGTGTACAGTCAGAGTGGGTGACTTCTTGATTTGAAACATTTCCAAGCGCTTTATACAGGAGCTGGCGTGGCTGGTCGTGGGACCGCGGTGTATCTAGGTACTCTACCTACCCTAATCGGCGTGCGTCGGCTTGCGTTCGTTTGAGGGCATCCATCCGTAATGCAAGGTATCGATTGACCAGGCCGTCCTCGATCTGATCTCTGCATTAAAATTGTCCCTGCTTTTCATTGTTATTTTTCTAAACTCTCTCTAACTTAACGCATGGTCGTCGGCAGCTCGTGCTGTTTTGGGGTGCTTCAAAATGATTTCCTAAAGCGCGCGGCCTCACGTCATTTTTGTGACAACCAAGACCAAGGTTCTTTGACAGACAAGCTGCACCACAAACCGACATACATTTGAGTTCTATGATGGAAAAGGATCCGGCGCATCGCGTGTCTCTCATTCCAAAAAGCTGTCAAAGATCCAAAATACCAAGTCAGTTCGGCAGACCTCGTATTCTCAAATGGAAGAACAACCTGACGGGGTTATCGCATGGGTTCAATCTGTATTTCATTGCATCAATCGACAAAATCCTAGTTTTCGAACCATGCTTCCCCTCTCAAGAACTTGGATTACCTAAAATGAAGATCAAAGTGCCTATCTCGGCACCTGGCTTGCCCGGCTATCATAGCGTCGATTACCCCCATGCCGTAAATCAACTTCTGCTCGATAGACTCGGCGACCACGAGGTCGTACTCGTGGCTTGTGATGATGGAGATGTCGTCGCTTATTACGTCAAAGATGTGCAGTACGCGATTGACAATGGTACACGTAAAATTCAGCGTGACGGCCAATGGGACCACAGACCGGTCCATTTACGACCAATACTGCACGAAAACGTTGGAATGAGTGCATGGGGACTGGCTGTGCATCGAGAGGCGAGATTGATAGCTGTGAGCGCCAATACGAGGGAAATTACAATCTATAGCTTCGCTCTTACTGGCGCAGACGGCCACTCAAGCCCAAAGTGGGGAGGACATAATACTGTGTTTGACAGTCAGAGTGGATGTACCACAGGCCCTAATTCTCCCTACTATCGGGAAATTGGGCGACGCAAGATCCTCCGAACTGACGCAGTCCCTTCTAACATCCCAAACATCAGCTTCTGTAACACTCCTGAGGATCCTCGCGGACGATATCTGGCGAGCACTAATATCGTTGGAGTTACGACTATCTGGGATCTTGAGCACGACTGCAGTGTCGAAGACCTTGTGATGAGGACAAGGTCACCCGGCGGATCTTTTGAGCCATGGAATTTCCGGTTTAGCGAAAGACACGGTGGATGGAATGTTCTCTTCCTTGACAAGAGATCCTTTCGTACAGCCGAAACAGAGACTCGGATAATCCCAAATTTGTTCTGGGACGTGAATACAAGAGACGGACATCGCGAGTCCTGGGTAGAGCAGGGAATCGAGGCGGAGGATACGGAGGTATTCGACAGTGAAGGAGGTGACGCGATGAATGGAACAGAAAACGAGGACGATGATTTGTACCAAGGACCAGAAACGTCACAGTCGAGCGACGATGAGTACCCACCAGTCACATCGAATTTTTCATCTTCGCTAGGTCTATTCGTTAGAGATAGACCTTCTCGCTTCGAGACCGTCAACGACAGATCGCAATTCTGGATGAGCGTCTTATCGGACTGCAGAGCTGGAGAACTTAGTCCGCTCCCTCATTGCCCAGTCTTATGTACTTCAACTCGCGATGTGTTCTTATTGCAGCCAGAGTATACTACTTTTGGTCGGTCTCGGTTCGTATACAAAAGCGACTCAGAAAAACCATCGGAAGTCATCGCAAATCGTACGGCTGCTGGACTCGGACCTGTCTTGAGCTTTGACTTCTCTTCACAATTGCCACAGCCCTTCTGCCCGATCCAGATTCTCCACAATCCGCTGAGAGAATCGTTCGCTTTTTCTAGTTTCTTCCCTCAGTGCGAGCGTCTCAATATGGTAAATGAAGTACCAGAACTGGGCATTGTGGTGGTTGGTTGTGGTAAAGGGCGTGCTGCAATTATTCAACTCATTAAGCATTCCGTCCAATCACCTCGGCATTCACCGAAAACGGATAACATGCGCCTAAAGATTCGGCCACGGAAGCAATTCAAACCGTCAGAAGAGTCTCTCCTAATGGATTGCTCTCCCAACCAGAAGTTAGGAGGACGCAGAGACGCCCGAAATTCGCCCCCCTCCGGCCAAAATCGCAAACTCCATAGACAAAGTAGTCAAATCCAAGAGGATCAAAGTGCAGCTGTGCAGCTTCGGAACCATGAGATCTACACCTTCAGACTTGCCCATAAAATACCATTTGAAGAGCAAGAACAGAGCAGAGAGAGACCGCCGATTCCCCTAGCGGGAATGGCAGTTGGACCGATCCAGGGATCGACACAGAGATGGAGAGTTTTGCTCACATATCTCGATGGTACTATACTGACTTACGAGCTTTGCAGAGAAAGAAACAAAGGAGATAGGGCAGCGGGTGTCCCGGAGATTCTCGTTTAACAGAGAACGATATCACAGCAGCGCTGCTGGTTCTCAAGCAATCAGGTACCATTTCATCCCTACATACATGAGTTTCCAGTAGGAGTTCTTTATCATCGGCTATCGAGGCCCAGCCCGTGAGACAAATTCATTGCTCCTTTAAACTCCTCTACGGATCGGAGGCGAGGAGACCATATACCGCACTGGACATCATATCGATTGCTCCTCTTGATCCTTTCGTCCCAGTCCTCTTAATCCTATTCAGCAGAAACATTGTTTGATTGCGCTCGCCAGCAGATTTTTTTCTTAGACGCTCGCCCTTTCACTTTTGCTCTGCATTGGGTGTAGCATGTTCTCCGTGCACAAGCCTATTCAAGAATCCCTTGCGCAAGATCTTATTGCCAGCTTCGTCTTCCTTTCCTATTGTCAGTGCTAGGCTCGTAGACAGAACTGCTCGCAAACTTGTTTGGGAGAAAACGCTCCTACCTCACCCGGTTTTCGATGGTCAGGCCCGGAGTGCTTTGTATCGAGGCGCTCTGAAGGGTTATTCGCTACGTGTAATGAGGGTTTGGAGGGCCCCGTATAGCTGGAAGAGAAAGGGTTTTCTGGAGCAGTAATTTAGAAGCTGGGCATTGTCGGGAACATCGAAGGGGATTTCGTACTGGAACCATCTTGAGTTGGAGCCATGATGAATAAGGACGTTCGGTTGGGTTGACAGTTGACCGAAGACGATGAGGAGACGATGAGAAGATGATCACGGTAGAGTTCTGGAGAAGGGGGGAAATAACCTGAAGGCGAATAATGCTGCCTTATAGCTTGTGGCTCAACCTAGTACAGAGCTGCTCGACCACCGTCCTACGGTGACAGAGCTAATTACATGTTGCCGCGCGGACATTGCCGAAAAGGGCGAGCATCTTGGCATGCTTTCAATAAACCTTGACCTATCTTAGCGGAGTAAACCCGATTCAAGCGGTATAATTTTCTTTGGCAGGATGATCGACGCGAAGCCACGAGGATGATTTCGATGTAGACACACAGATACCGCAGAGATTGCCTTCGTGTGGATCTCCCGGCGACGACTGCACAATGACGCAGGCGGATGCTCTAGGCCCATGCTCTAGGCCCATGCTCTAGGTAAGCCCTGGCCCTATCAACGCCGTCTGCCACGATGATGCGAGCACACACCAGCCTCCTGCCGCCCCATAACGCCAGCCATCCACTTTCAAGACGCGATCAAAACTTCTTCTTCTGCCGAGTTCTCATTTTCCCACCATCAACAGAAATATCTCTTTCAATCTTCGCTTTTAATCACGAGGATCACTTTCAATCGCGGTGACCACGATTCGCAACGGCACCATTGCTGTGGTACTTGGTCTTACAACCCGCTCCTACACTGCTCTTCAACGCGACTACGCTACTCACACGCCCGCATACTTATCTTGAGGCAGAGAAAGACACGGAACTGCAGCTGTCCCACGCCATTGTAAGCAAGCTAGTGGTCTGGTTACAATGACAGATTCACAAGAACGACCTCTTCACGAGTACGTTTGTTACGACGCTGTACCATTTCACTTCGATTTCCGCTTAACATTTCCGCCAGGCTACTCTCTCATTCCCTTGTTGACATTTACGTCGGCGCATCATCCATTCGCTTTCCTCTCCATGAGAAACTCCTCTGTGCTAGAAGTCCATTCTTTCAGAAGATCTTTCATTCGTCATCGTCACCATTCTCAACGCCTCGGTCCACCTCGAAATCGCCGTCCAAATCCAAATCCTTCGCTCTCCCTGACGATGATGCCGATGCCTTTACCGCCTTCGTAGGCTGGCTTTATGGCGGCTCAATCTCGACACCGAGGTCTGAAGCCGACTTGGGCGGCTTGTTCGAGCTGTATCTCATGGGGGAGAAGTGGGCAGTCAAAGCCTTGTGTGGCGAGACTCTGGAGCGCGTTCGAGATTGGTATCGGGAGAGCGACACATATCCTGGCCTACGTCGCGTGCAATACATTTATGCCAACACATCTCCCGAGTCGCCCATGCGCAGGATGCTGGTCAGCGCTACTGCCAGGATGCTGGTCACCAAGGACCCTGACGCGGAACAACCAATTCCAATGCATTGGGACAAAGCCCTTCGGAAGAATGGACAACTCGCGGTGGATCTCATAAGAATGGTGCAGGAATGGAGGATCGAAGAGACCAAGGTCCCCGATGCCAGGAGAGGCGACGTGGTGGGAGACGTGAAGAAACAGGGTTTGGGTGATGCTATCGAAGCGAAAGTTGATGGAGAGGTCGAAGAAGCGATGAAGAAGGGCGAAATCGATGACACATTGGTGAATGGGGACGACGAGGATTCGGAGGAAGAGGTTGCGAACAGTGAGGATATTCAGGGCGAACAAGGGCTATTACCTAATGGTGTGAAGACAGAAGACGAGGATTGACGGTTCTGCAAAGGCATCGCGTCTGGGGAGGTACTTGAAGGGGATGAGCCCATGGGGAAAGGAGTCGACATATTCGACCAAAGTTTGGAGTTGGGCCGATCAAAGCAGCCCACCGAGCTTGGAGCATGCACCACACCGGACCGCGGGGAAAAGTGTGCCTTTCAACCGGGGCAAGCCAGTGAAGACGTATCACATGGCGAGTTGTGCGACAAAATAGCGGAGACGCCAACCGAGCAGCCACATTCGACAAGTCCACAAATTTTGTTTCCAAGGAGGGAAATGTTTCAGCCACCCTCTGTTGTCCAAACACTACCTGTCATGGATGGTGGCACAGACCTTGGAAGATCTAGCCATCCCAAGTCTCCCCATCACTCTTCCTTTGAACAGTCAGATCATCTGTCATCCCAGGCTCCGGACTTGAGTGGTCGCGACGTCAATGGAGAACATGCGAGTTGTTTGTCCGAGGAACCCGACATATCGCAGGCGGAGGATATGTCGAGGGAAGATGCTTTGGAAAGTGAAAATTTCCAGGACAGCGACATTGGACGACTTGATTCCAGGGACGATGGCCTCAAGTCGACAGAGGATGGCGAGGTTTTAATGCCACGAAAGGCGATTCCGCAAGCACTTCCGCCGCTTTCGGAGAAATTTGTGAGGGACCACACGTACAAAGCTACTTCGCATGACGTTCCTAGTATTGTAGTGAAGGACATGGTTGTCAACAATGCCGCTGTCCATGAAAATGCCCGTGGGGAAAACTCAGAAACAGCTCCACGCGTTCCCAGAACCAATGCTGCGAAGGATCAAAGTGATGGATCAGTGGTTAATGGAAAGCTTCCGGCGGAAGAGGCAGAATCGCGAGATCCCTTATTTGCACATGGAACTGTGGCCTTCTCACAACAGGAGTATTTCCAGGACGAACTCACCGAAGCATCTTCCAACGAAACGAACGGTGAGACTCCCGTTTTCAGGAACGATGTCGTCAAATGCGGAGTGGATGAAACGAAAGCTACGGTCACTCCGGCGAAAACAGAGGATACCAGAACGAACAAACCGCTCGACGAGTGCATCGAAAGGCGAGGAGGTGACTTCATTGGCGAAGACGAATGTACCCAACGGGCGAATACATCCAAAGACGCACTTACTAAACTTGGACCTACGGAGGAAGAACAGCGTTCCGAAGATGATGGTGTCATCAAAGAGGAGCCATTATCCGACATATTTGTTGATGAAGGAAACGCCGTACCGTCCAGTGATGTAAGCACCACCAGCCCACAGAGCGATCTTGGTGGAAGTAAAAGTCCGTCAAATAATGTTACGAACGAGAAGACGGGCACTACTATACCCAGATTAGAGGGATACCAAGAAAAGGACGCAGAGGAAGATGACGACTTTCAGATTCCTTCTGGGGGGAGAAGGGACAGGGAGTCCATGCCAAACTTGCGGAGACCAAACTTTTCTAGTACAGCACACTCGCAGCGAGAGCGACATTCTCTTGGTCCCACTTACAATTACTTGGAGGGAAGAGTGACGGATCCTAGAAGCTCGGAAAGACCATCTTATGTTTACTTTTCGAACATGCTAAGATTTTCGAGGACGGGTTTTGCTGGCTATTCGAGCTCGTGACAATTTACATACCTAATGCACCAGCGATGTTCTATCTTTGGAGGGGTTTTCTTTTCCTTTTAACTAAGCAATTCAATCGTCTGACTCTCAATAATATCCCGAACATGACTTCCGTGAAAACAGGTAGAGAATTTCGATTATGGACGACTTGAAAACATGATGAGGTAGTTCGCGTGTGATTTCTGCCTGGGCGCCCATGGTGTCCACCCAAGGAAGTTACTGAGGTAGCCGACTAAATCTAGTAATTGATTTGCTCCGGGATGGAAGATTGGCATTCTGTTCAAGGGGAAGTGATTTGCAAGCTTACTGAAGCGAACCCCCGGCATCGAGCATAGTTTATCGAATAAGGTGTCAGGACCTGGTTCGTAAGCTCAAGCCAGCTATGCCCGAAGCCCCTTGACACGAAAATGTGCGTTTCAAGGTTTGCTCCCAGGCCTGCCACAAGACAAAAGGAAATTGATTACGAGGGGCAACACCGAATAGATTTTCCGCACGCATCTATTGGGAAATACTTATCTTTAGTGCGATGTCCAGTGTGTCGTCGGATTGTCTTGACTCGGAAGAATAAGCTTATACATATTGTACTGTATGTAATAAATTTACAATCCATGCTCTAGGGATTGAAGGTTCATGCACAGAATTGCGGAGGGGCAATAGTGAGGATCAATCAATTGCTATGGTGAAACATCGTTTCAACGACAAGACCCCTCTCCCAATCGCTCTTCGCGCAGTCACAGGAAGGTACTTGTGAGCAGTACAAAAGGCAATAAGTTCTTGAACCTCTGGCGAGATTTGATTGACTTCAGTATTTGATTTCTCTCGAATGTAGAGAACCGTGGAGAGGAGTTGTCCTGTGAGAGGATATAGTTTTTCAATCACGGAAGCAACGCATGAAGTGGGATGAGGGAGGAAGGGTAATATGTAGCTACGGTCGGTCTTTTGCTGGGGTAGATAATGGACTGTACGGAGTACGCAGGGACAAATCAGCTCTGCGGTCCGGTGGTTATTACCGTTATCAAGGGCCACTTGCTGACTGTCCGTTTGAAACAGACGGGAGCACTGATGGCGACTCTGCGCCACGTAATGATCTGGATTCCACCTGGTCGGGGCTACGGTCGTCTATACCAATTGATGGACCCCTAATAGTTGGCGATGTACTGTACGTATAGATCTTCCGAAGCCATCGTTTGCTACATAGTTAGAGGTTGATTGGACTTGCTTCGACCGGCATCTGACCTGCATCTTTGCCCATTTGGAGAAACGCACTCGGTCAGGAATATAATGGTGAAGGTCGTGTAGGCGGCTGAGGCTGATTAAGCCTCGGACCCGTGACTTGTGCTGATTCGTCCCTCTTACCTGTGGTCAAACGGCAATTGTGTCGTCAAGCATGCTGATGCGACGGTCGTGGTTCGAAGGGCAGGAGGTCTTGGGCTCTGGGCGATTTTAGGTTGGCGTGTCAGTGGATTCGCTTAATGGGCGTTTCAAACTGCGGGCCCGCCTTGTGCCCGCTCCTCTTAGGTCGTTCGTGGGTCTTTGAATCTTGGGTCCCTCTTTTTTTTTTTTCCCCCTCTTCTCATCCTTCCGCCGACCGGCGCGTGTCAGATTTATCAGCCCTTGGCAGGGCGGAGCTGCCAAGTGGCCGGGGCGGTGATAGGCTGCCGCTGCTGTTGGAGAAGCGCGTTGTCTCGGAGCAGTGTCCTGGACAGGCTTCGAGAAAAGAGGGGGAATGGAGAATAAGGAATCTGTTGGATGATGTTGGTGCAGGCGAGCGTGCTGAGTGCCAATAGTAGATGACGCACCAATGCTGGGCCGGCTGGTGCTCAGATCTGGACCCATTCATCATCCATTGGTGGGCGCCTGCGAAACGCGCCATTCGACAGCAAAACCGCAGAGCCCATGCATTGGCTGCTTTGCCCGGCAGCGCTGAACATCGTCGCCATCACCACCACCATCCTGTGGCCGTCTCATTCGCGTGCACACGGTCGCTGCCACGCTCTCCCATAACGATCAAGGCGACGGCAGGGTCTCGCGCGTAGGCTGCGTGCTCCGTGATGCTCGCAGACTCGTCCCTGTCCTGCTCGCTGCTGGGCGGGTGAGTTGCACAGGGCTGCCGTATCTATCGGCCATGATCCATGCGCTCCACCCCCCAGCAGCAGGGGTCGGAGGCGGTGGTAGGGATGCAGCATGGTCGAGTTGCCCCTTCGAGCTTATCCATGGACCAGGCGGGCGGGAGGCGTGGTTGATGGTTTGCGTCTGAAGCTGGCCGTCCCGTTCAGTTGTCGACAGCTTCAATAGTTCCGTACACACCGACGCTTTTGTGCTGTCTCATCCTCTGCGGGCCTGCCAGAAATAACTACCGTGTCCCATCCTGCACTCGTACCCCTTCACTCTCTCCTGCCACGCAGCCGCCGCCCTCAAAACTGCCCCCCTCCCGGCGAGCTACACACGACTGTCCTGCCTTGCTGTCTGGTGCTGTTGCTGTTGCTGGTGCTGGTGCTGCTGTCCACTTGCCGCCGGCTGTCCCTCCTCTCCCTCTCGCTCTCCCTCTCCCTTTCATCCACGGCGTTGCATTGCGTCCATCTGCACTCATCCAGTCCGGCTTGTTCGTGCCTCTTGCTTGCTGCTCGTCCTCGTCGCGTGCCACCGAACCAGTCCTTGGTACAACAGGCCCTTGCGCTGTGTATTTATTTTCGCGGTAGCGCCGAGCGCCGCACTCCTGCGACTCTTTATTGAGCCGCAGGCGAACGATTCTGCCGTGCACCTGGACCCTCTCCTCAGCACGCTGAAGCGACCGCCTAACCGCCGAGGGAGAAGACGAAGGGGAGATCATGACGACTGCTGTCGCCCCTGCACCGGCCACTTCGCTCGAACCTTCTTCGATGCCAGCGTCGCGGTCCTACACTGCGATCGCACCCTCTTCGTCCAGTGCCGCCTCCGCCCCGTCGAGTGTCCGCTCGGCTGAGAGGCTGACCCAAGGCATGGCCTCACAACCATCACCACCCAGCGCGGAGAAATCCAGACGAAATAGCCCCCGCGAAGAGATGCTCTCGCCCACAAAGTAAGCCGTCCCTCCATTGAACCCGCGGTCGCACGCATGTCGCATACTTACACAAATTGCTGCAGTGTCCGCAATGGGGCGCCAATCATCAAGGTAAAGAAGGAGCCCTCACCGGAGCTGGCAACACCTCGTCGTCGACCGCAAAACCTCGATCTCTCCAAGGGGATGGCCGACCCTCACGCTTCACGCGCTGGACGGCCATCGGCGCCGTTGACTTCGTCAAAGGAGAGCGCAGGGCTCGGAACACATGAACTCGGCATCGCCTGCCTTTCTCCGGGATTTCAAACTCAGGACCCAGCGATGCGCGAGCAGTTGCAGCGCAGCCTCGACGTGCGTGAACAACAGAGGCAGATTATCGAGGCCAGACAGAAAGGCGGCAAGGTTCCTCCAGAAAGCAACGGTGAGGCATCCTCGGGAAAGAACCCGTCATTCAGCAACTCCAAAGGGCCCGGTACTTCTCGACGGAAAGGTCCACCGCCTGGGCTCTCGATCAACGCTCCGCACCATGCAGCCTTTGCGAACGAGCGCGTCATTCAATCAGCACCACTCAATCAATCGTTCACCGGCCTGCGCAAACCTGGCCATCCTCTTCACTCCCGTCATGTAGCGAATCCGAACTCCACGCTTGCATCATCCTCACACATCCATCACGTTCCCGCCAATCAAACAAATAATCGCCTCCCCCCAATTGCAGACGTCTTCGCCGGAGATAATCTCGCAGCGCCTCGCACTGCACATCCACACACCACCTCATCACCTGGCCATTCTTCTCACTCCAATCAAGGCCCTGCACTCGTCTCTTCACCGGGCTTCCCACCTCAAGCGCCTGGTCAGCAAACACAGCAGCCTCCAACATCACGGCCGCGAGAATACAAATCAGCCGAAGAAGCAGTCCAGAGCATGACTGGCGGGCGAGAAGACCTTCTGCCAAGGATTGTCCACTATGGTGGGCATCAACCCCCAACGCCGCCTTCGCCCTTGCCATCTGCATCTCGAGATGCCAACCTACCGAAACCGCACGCTCGTATCGTCGAGACGCACCGTGACCACGACAGATATAGTCATTCTCAAATCGAAGGCCGATCTAAAGTTGGCGAGAGTGCCCGAAGGCGTACTCGGGATGAGTATGAAAGAGATAATGGTAGTCCACCCCTTGGCAGACAGGAGAGAAGGGTAGGCCCGTTTGGTGAAGGACGTGATAGCCCGGACACCCAAAGAAGGAAAAAGGAGGAATTCATGTCGCTCTGTGCTCAGGCTTGGGATTTGTTCCATTCGTGATATCTGCTTGCTTGGCTTTTTCTCCCTCTCCCTCCCACGATATTCCGCACTCTTAGGCGAATGCTTCTACGAAAGACATGAGAGATATGTCATTCTCTTCTCCCACTCACTTACCTTTTCCATTCTCTCACTCACTATATCAATATACCACCTTTTGCGGAGCAAGGATTACGGTATTTGAGCAATCTCGACGTGGTCGGACCTGCTCCGACACTTTGGAGGATGATCTTTCAGGCAAGGCAGGAAGCTTTCCAACTGGGCTAAAGATTATTGGGCGTTTTACGATGTGTCTGTCTTAATTTCTAAACTCTTAAATAGGGGATGAAAACATTTGCGAATGATGTGACGATGCATAAGTATTGTTGGCATTTGTCGATTATACCGCTGAATATAGTGCAGTCACTGAAATGTCGGACGAACAGCGACTGAAGCCACCCATTTTTACACTGTGTGAAGACGATCTTCTGCAATGAAACTGGCGAAACCTCCGAAATGGTCCCCCCCTCCCCCTTATCTGGATGGTTTACAGGTCTGATCACGCCACTCTTCTCGCCATTGGCATGTTCCTCTTCTCCCTCTCTCCTTGCTTCTTGCTCTTCTTCCGCATTGCCTTCTCCCGCTCCTTCCCCTTCAAATTCTCGAACCTATCTGCCAGTGCTAACTTTCTCTTCTCGCTGTTCTTCAAGTAATACGGTTTTTTGCCGTGCTGAACCTTCTCTCGTTCCTTTCGCTTCCACTCACGCGTTACCCGCTCCTGCCTTTCCTTCTCGATCTCTGCTCGCGCTCGATTTTCCATCCGCCCTAGCTCGGTCTTGAGGCGCCCCCTGGTTTCCTCATCCACCTGTGCGAGCCCCTTCTTCCTCTGTCGCTGTCCATCCGATTCCTTCTTATCTGAGCCTATCGCATCCCGGAGCTCCTCCATCTCGGTGCGTCGGTAGTCATCGAGGAACGCGTAACGCCACCTGAGCTTGGTCAAGTCGGACGCTGGCCCACTGAGGGTGGAGAAGCGTGGATCGAGAGCCTTCCCCTTTGAACTTGAGACGGTGACGACGTTGCGGCTGCGAGGAACAGGCCGCTTGGATGATTGAACAGCTGGGGCGTGCTTGGATGATCGAGAGACTGCCAGGTCTGCTGCTTCATCGACAAATGAGGGCGATGTGGACTTTTTGTCGGATCTCTCGATGTGGTCGGAACCCTTTGGTCGGGGATTCAATCTTCCAACATTTTCTGTTAGAACGGATGACGGTTTCTTGGACTTGGAATTCTTCATATCCTGTAATCGATCGCGCAAAGCCTTCATCTTCTCCTCGTGATCATCCTCCAGCTCCCACTCCCTTTTGCGTTTGCGAGCTGGGCTTCCTTGTAAAGTTTGATGAGCGCGAGCCAAGGCGCCGAAAGTTATGCCATCCAACTGGTGCTGGACAGTCCTATCCAGTCCAGAATCATTGTCCGACCAGTTCTCTTCGTTGGCTGCTGGATAGGTTGGTTTAAATTCATCTTCTGCACCTTCATCGTATCTATACTCCTCAAAATTGGGATCAATACGGTGATGGTCGCTGGAGGCCAAGGCGTGTCGGCTACCTAATCTTGGTTCTTCCGGGTGCGCATCGTCATCGGAGTCGTGCAGCTGAGCCATCAATGGCTTGTTCAGTTTAGACGAAAGTAGCATCTTGCCGAGGCTGCTTTGAGATCGAGGGCGTGGTAAATTTTTCGACAATTTGGCCTCTCCACGTCAAAGAGAATCCCCAGGAATATCTTAAGTTACCTTCGAAGTTTGAGAGAGAACAAGCGCGAGAAGACAATAGATGATCGTACGGGCTGCTACCTGAATTTCCATTCCGGACAGCTCATGAAGGCTGCAACCAGACTTGAAGCCGTCCCGAACCACTTCCTCCGTGCGAGCACTTGCACTGTCGACGCACCACGAGTGAGGGCATGATGAGTCAGCAAAGTCATCGCACGGGCCGACCACCAATTCGTCAATGCGGTGAATGCGGTGAATGCCATCAATGGCGTCATTGCCAATATGCATGCCCCGCCCCGCGTAGCGTCGCGTCTTCACTATTCGAACTAAGCTTCCAAGTTGTTTTCACTCACAACACACCACGCCACGCCTAACTTATTTTGCCGTGGCCTTCTCTGCCTTTTCAACTTCCTTTCATTCGTTGACGCTTCTCCAACTGAGCCTCCGCAGGTCGCTCTTTGAACTACCCACAGATTACTAGGATGCAGAGCAATCAGAAATCTGAGCATTCTCACAACGCTGTTGCCTATGGGCCGCAAGCATACCCTCCCCATGGTGTGCCCAAAGATATGCCCGGGCAGCAAAGGTATGTGAAAGACGCTTTGCCAGGACCCTACCTCGAGGCTGCAGCGACTACGCAGACTGTGTATGCCGCTCCGCCAATAAGATACAATGTACCCTCTCCCGTATCTACAGATTGGGCCCTACAGCATTTCTCTTGCCATGCCCCTCAGTATCCTGTTAGAGATCAACACCTTCAACCCTATGCCCCAAACAAGAAACGTCGTGAGACAACGATGAAAAATAGACGAGATACTCACATGTCAAGCTAATCTTCCACTGCAGGTTTTGGGCAGATCGGTCCACATCCAGCACCTATTTCAGAACCTGTCCCAGAACCTGTCCCAGACCCTGTTCTAGATCCACAGTACATACAGGAAGCCAATCTCACCGACATTCGTACCACAGAGCCCCGGCGTCTACTTATCGTTATCGATCTAAATGGTACTGTCCTCTACCGACCGACTTACAAGAACCCCGACTGCTTCAAAAAACGTCCTCAAGTCAAGGATTTCATCAAGTATCTGTTCGATAACTTTGCAGTCATGGTGTGGTCAAGCGCGAAGCAGATAAACGCGGACGCCATGTGCAGGAATTTGCTCACTGCCGAACAGCAAGAAAGACTTGTCGCGAAAGTGGGACGAGACAATGACTTGAATGATGATGTACAGGCTTTCAAGCGACTCAAGGACATCTGGAGCGGTTCCTTCCCTGCAATCACAGATCCGGGACAGTGGAATCAGTCGAACACGGTACTTATTGATACCTCACTCCAGAGTGCGAAGAGTGAGCCGTATAACGCCATTGCGATTCCTGCATTCCGATCCGGTCTACCAGAGCAAGAAAGGGACAAGGACGTGCTGCAAAATGTGAAGAAGTATCTCGAGATCTTATGCACGATTAACAACGTCAGTCGGTATTTGCGCATGTACCCGTTTGAAGTCGAAGATGAGGCTCGCAATCACAAACGGCCAGCCAACGCAACCGTCCTGCCGTGAGCGCCACAGCTATTCAAAAAGGAATGTAAATCCTTGGGGGACCATTTTCCACGGATGGGGAGGGGGGTTCATTGACGGAGCAGTTTTCCGGTGAAGAAGGGAGTCTTTTCATTGATGGAGAATTTTTCACCGACGAATGGGTATTTCAATGACGGATGGGTTTTCGACTGGTGGACGGGCATTCTATTGACGGACGGGGTTTCTACTGATGGGCGGCGTTTTCAATTATGGATGGAGCATTCATTCATGGAAGGGGCTTTTCATTGACTGAGGAATTTCACTGACGGATGGTATTTTTAACCGGCGGATAGTTTTACTACTGATGGACGGGTTTCTACTGATGGGTGGTGTTTTCAATTATGGAGGGAGCCTTCATTCATGGAAGGGGCTTTTCATTGACGGAGGAATTCCACTGACGGATGGTTATTTTTAACCGGCGGATAGTTTTACCACTGATGGACGGGTTTTCTACTAATGGGGAGTGTTTCAATTATGGAGGGAGCCTTCATTCATGAAAGAGGCTTTCTATTGAGGGAGGGTTTATTCACTGACGAGGTTCTCAGCGATGTGAGGAGAACGAAGTAACGGGCGCACGATAATGCCTGTGAATGGTTTCTTTTACATTATAGGACCTATCCTCAAGCTAGCGGGTCCACTACAACGATTGATGCATCTTTAATGACATTTCCCCACTACCTATATGCAGATCCATGTGATGCCGTATCATGTCAATCCAGTATCGGCTGGAAACTCATCTTCTAATTGTAAAGCCGCCTTCACGTTCATGCTGAGCAGTTCTTGTAAGAGCAACTTAGCTGCATATGGCATCCTGACCTTCACCACATTGTCGCTTTTCCTACACATCTGACACCAACCTCCATAACCCATCATGCCACAAGCCTCGCAGATGTCTACCACGTGCACGTCACTGCTCAGCATCAGTCGCTCCAACAGCAACTGGCTTGCACCGTACGCAATTAGGCAATCCCTTTCCATCTCTCCCAGCCTCAGCCCTCCGTCCCGGCTCCTTCCCTCGGTCGGCTGCCTCGTCAATATCGCGCGAGGGCCCTTAGGTCGCGCATGCATCTTATCCTGCACCATATGCTTCAGTTTTTGATAGTACGTAGGACCCATGAAGACATAGCATTCCAGAGCCTCGCCCGTGATACCGCTTGTCAGAAAGTCTTTCCCAGAATAGCTGTACCCGTACTTAAGAAGCAGGTTACCCATATCCATGGCATCGGATCCTCCAAACGCGGTCCCGTACTCGAAGCTGCCATTGAGGACGCCGGCTTTCCCGGAAAGCAATTCCAACATCTTTCCCACCGTCATGCGGCTTGGAAAGCCGTGTGGGTTCATAATGATGTCAGGTCGAATGCCTTTATCGTCAAAAGGCATGTCGGCTTCCTCAGCGATGATGCCCACCACCCCCTTCTGTCCATGACGAGAGCTGAACTTGTCCCCGACCTCCGGACGGCGGGTCTGACGGGTGAGGATTTTGAGGATATCCGTCTCGCCCTCGTTGGCGGTGGCGACGACTTTGTCGACGTAGCACGGATCTGGAAGGCGGTATGAGATGGGCGCTGATTTCCAGCCTTCGTCGCGTCCCGCATCAGAGCCTACGCCTGTACCGCTGGTGTTGTTAGGCTGCTGTTTGAGGATCATGACGTCGCGGTCTTCGACCTTCATACCGACCTCGACGAGGCCATCAATGCCAAGTTTTTTGTGCTTGGGATCCTCCGGGTCACGGTCGCCGATACGGTCACGGCCACCATTGGCATACTTTTTCAGCGGCACACTTACTTTGCGCATGACCTGGCAGCGGCCGAAACCACGGTCGCAGCTTGCTTTGTTGAGGACCAGTGCGTCTTCGATGTCGTAGCCAGAGTAGGACATGACCGCGACCACGCTGTTCTGGCCTGCCGGTAACTTGTCGTACTTGACAAGCTCGATGGATCGTGTCTTCACCATTGGCTTCTGCGGGTAAACCATAAGATAGAGTAAGGTGTCAATACGGGTGAATTGATTGTATGCAACAGCTCCCATGGCTTGTTTGCCCATGGCGCATTGGTACGTGTTTCGAGGGGACTGGTTGTGATGAGGATAGGGGATAAGCCCAGCAACGGCTCCGAGAATGGTAAAAGGCTCAATCTCCAGATGTGTGGTTGCTTCATTAATGCCATATTCGCCATTTTCATGAATGGCAATATTGGAGTCATTTTCTTCGTTGACATCAAGGTATTCCACAAGGCCTTTGTTCAGGAAGTCGTCAAAGTCCAGGGATCCTCGCTGTAGGTATTGTAGAAATCGTGTATTGACTTTGGATCTTGCCTTCTCAACCACGATAAGAGGACGACAGACTCGGCCCTCATCGGTCGAAATGTGGACACTATGATAGTGATGATTGATGTAGATGCTAATGAATTCCGACACGCGACCCATTCGTCGGAACCTCCGAAACCCGTCAAGGAATTTTTTGGGGTGCCGGGTGATGGCAACTGGGGTGCCATTGATGAAGATGATGTACGCTCCTTCGTTGTAGATCTCGGTGCCGGTAATGGACGTAATTTCTTCTGCTCCTAGCATGAAGACTAGCTCCTTCACGGGAGCTTCATCATTCTCAGTTGTGATGTGAGTCATTAGGGCCAGATTCTTCACCAGACCACAAGACTCTCCTTCCGGAGTATCAGAAGGGCAAAGCATACCAAACTGCGAAGGTTGCAGCGCTCGTGGTCCGCTTACTTTCCTCGTCTTCTCGAACTGGCTTTGGATGCGAGTCATCATTCCGAGTGCAGCGATATAGCTAAAGCGGCTGAGAAGATGAGATACACCGGCTCTATGCATCTTGAAGCGCGTCACATTCCAGTTTCCAGTTGCAATTGCACGCTCCATACCACCTGTAATAGTTGAGAGATGTACATGTATGTGTTGCAAAGCGTCAAATTCGGATGTTCTATTTGGTTTTCGCAAGACTTTGTCAATCGTCGATTTGAAATCATTGTTGAACCTCTTGAAGAGATCTTCGAAGAGTAGTGCCAACATTTGCCCAGCCAACTCCAGTCTTTTGTTCCCAACATAGTCTCTGTCGTCTATAAGACTGGGATCTTGCATCGCCATGACAACCCGGCGAACCATGAATGCAATGTATATAGCTTTTGGACGGAAGTTCAGGTCATGGACCGGGACGTGTGTAACAATCACGGAGGAAAGTGACTCCAGAGCTTCCTGTTGATAATTTCTCCGGTAAGGCTGGCCAGGCTTCCGCACGATTTTAAGACGACTGCCGATGAAGTCGAGTGCTTGCTGCTGAGTCAGGACGCCTGACTTTACAGATTCTTCGAAATTGATGGCAAATGCATCTTGGTAGGCCATGACATCTCCGGCAATGAGGGTTTGCATTTCACGATCAGATTGAACTCCCATGGCCCTCAGAATGATAACAATCGGAATGTCTTCGTTGAAAGTGTTGTGCCGTAGATATATCCGTCCTTTCTTGAGTAGTACGTAGCTCTTGGACTTGCGCTCATGAGTAGAACTTGTCACTGATGCTTGCACGATCCCCTTGACAGACTCGACAAGGATGCGATTCTTGCTTAATTGTTCTTGCACGAGGATGACCTTCTCTTGACCTCTAACTACGAAATACCCTCCAGGATCGATTGAGCATTCCCCCAGTGCTCCCATTTCGCGAGCAGGCCTGCCAGCAAGAACGCATTTCGAGCTTCGAAGCATAATTGGGATTCTACCAATGCATACATCCCTCTTGCGAATGGTATCACGCCCGCGTTTATACAGAATATCGACCACGATCGGAGCAGCGTAGGTCATGTCTCGGAGGCGACACTCGTTGGGTGTAAAAGGTGGATGGCTCTGGAAGGTATTAACGTTGAGTACGTATTCATGATCGTCCTCGGTCCGGCATGGGTTCAGCACGCGAATAGCTTCATATCTGAGAAGAGATCTATCAGTAGTGACTCTTTTGGCACCCTTTTCCTAATGACACTTACCTCAGGAAGAACTTGTGGTCGACGTCACTCCGTATCTCACGATTAACGTCGATGATCTTTTGCAGTTCGGTCTCAACAAAATAGTTGAAAGACTCGATGTGCTGCTTGACGAGACCTTTCACCTTCAAAAAGGCGGGGAGCAAGTTCCATTTGTCCTATATCCCTTAGTCTTCCGTTGCCACTCTCACACTTCATCGACCTACTGTTGCAGTGTTGATCGGGTCGTTGACAGATTTGCCATAGTAAAACGGCTTAAGCCAAGCGTCCTCCTACTTTGCAATAAGCTGTCGTACAATGGGCGGGTAGAGGATATCCTACATCATCTTCAGTCTGTGAGGTTTTCTGTCTGGAAGCAGCCTTTCGCGTTGCATGAATGGCATGCGAGCCTTGGGTCTGGTCGGTCGACCTTGATTCAGTTGGGTCTTTGCCTCGTGTTACTGCTTTTTTGCTCGGAATCCTAGAAGTGACCTGTCCACGCTATGGTTAAGTCAAAGTACGAAAAGAGAGTGTTGACGATATTCGCACTTGTGGAGTTTCCGTTGCTGTCAGAGCCACCTCAGTCGGACCCTGCTTTTTCCTCTTTGGAGCCATTTGTATGCTCCTCTACGTGCACTGAGTTTGGGTGAAGTTACGATCGCCGGTTTAGTACGGCGAGCTCGTTCCGTAAAAATCCTTGCACGGACCAGCTCTTGCATTCACGACAATTCATGCGATGGCGTGGATGGTCCAGTGGGTCCCCACCCCACCATTCCCACTCATGGCCAGGATCCTGCCCCTCCTGTGCTGGCATGTACGCATCGCTGAGTATTCTGCGGGACCACTGGAGTCTGCCGTGCCTTAGTACCTGGTACGGAGTTTCTTAGCACTCTTAGGTAGGGTTGCAAAGACGCTGAGACAACCCGGTGCTAAAGATGAGATGATGAGTCTGAAGTCTGATACCTGTCTACCTACCTAACCTACCTACTCCGTAGGTACCTACTTAGTTAATCCTAGCACCCCTAGAGTATGTATCTTGCACGGCGACTACTAGAATGCCCCACCATCGCTACCCTGCCAACCTGCCCTCTCTTCTTCAAGACGGCCATCCTCCTCGGCAGCGTCCGAGAAACCCGCTACACACAATCCACAGCTGGTCCTAGTGCTGGTCGACTAGCTCACGGTTCCTGTCGGTGGCGTCGCAGATCGTCAACGGCGGCAGAGCGAGAAGCGGTGAAGCTCCCAACATTCACCCCGATTTCCTCCTAGTATCCTGATGGAAGTTTGAGGCGGGGTGATCAAGAGCAGCGAGCAGCGAGCAGCGAACAGCGAGCAGCGAGAAGATCGAAGCCTGTGCGTCCGATCGCGCTGCCGCCTCTCATCTCTGCGGTGTCTACCACCTCCACTCTTCTCAGTGGAGACCCTGCCAGACCCTCCCAGGCCTATCAGACCCTTCGAGCTGCAGCCGTCCGTCACGCAGCAAGACCCTGACCAAAATGCACGCTAGTGTTCGACTACCACGCCTTCCAGACTCTGCCGCCCTGCGGCCCCGATGTAGGAGCGACGGCGCTGTTGAGGTAACGGTAGTGACCTGATCGCTCCGGACCGACATCTTGTCGTCGACGCTACAGCAGCAATCAGATGCCTTGCAACATTGTGGATGCCAGTGCACTGATCCCGCACGCTGCGTGTCAGGCCGGGGTTGGTGAACGGCGGCCCACGCCTTGAGAGACAGACGAAGTCGTGAAAATAATTTCCAGAGGGTAGCGACGATGATCTCAGGCTTGACGCTCTGCCGTGGCTTAGTCCCTCGCCGTGATGTACCCACAGGTTGCTCGAGCGTAAGGTAAAAGGATAGGATAGCAAAGACGCAACATTCCAATTCAGTAATTCGGGCATGACTTCTGTCAACCAGACCTGCATCCACCACGCCGCCAACAACAATTGCTGCAAAAGTCAGCGTCTTGAAGTTATTCCCACCGATACTGTAGAGACTGAGAAATGGCAAAGCTCCAATTGGGAGTCGTACCGCGGCGGGATTTAGCTGCCCCGGTACGGTGCCCCATGTTCTGACTAACCGTGAATTGCTCGCTCCGGGCCTATACAGTGTGTGTGAACTCGCTTCTCGCTCCTCCGCCCAGTCACTCCCTCCTCCATCTCGAGCCTTCTCTGCTTCCTTTTGTATTCGCGTGTATCTGGAGGTGCGACAACGACGACGGACATCTGGAGCACCGGAGCTCTTTGGTTTGAGCGGGTGCTCGGTGGGGAAGGCGCTTCTGTACAACATCGAGCCACTCGTCGACGGATTAATTCCCTTGCAACTCCCCACCGACTTCTCGATTCTTGTCCGTTGCATCAGTGTGCAAATACGAAACCCCTTCTTCGCCTCTTTGTATTGGTACCGGTATGCTCCTTCTTGTTCCCAATGGTAACCAATTGTCGCCCTTTTGTCGTCTTGCTGAATCTGCCTGCGAGACTCCTCCCCCACCCCGTCCTGGACCCCACATTCCAGGTGTGAGGATTGGAACTTGGCTGACCTCCTCCGCCTTCTAGATCTTTGTAAAAAAATATAGCATGGCATTCTCCAACGGTATCAACGATCGCGCCGACGAAGTCCGTTTCCGTAATCCCCAGTCGCCCGGCGACGATTCTCCTTTCCCCTACAACTCCCCGCTGTCACCAAGTCGGGGGGCCTTCCCAGGCAAAATCCACACACAGACACACAATCAAACACAGAGCTCAAATGATGCGCGCACTAGCCTCCACCGCCGATTTACGACAAACGCTCTCCCAACACTTTCGCCCATAGGCCAGCAGAGGAGATTGGCAGCGGAACCTCACGACCACACAAACACAGTGAGTGCAGCTTTCCTTTTTTTCCACCTTCTCTTCGTTTCATACTCTGCCATGACAATAGGCTATGTCCAACAATGGTCCCGCACTGTCCACATGCAGATTGATTCAAGACGCATGAAACATTTGCTGACCTATTGTCATTTAGACGTATCATAAAATGCAGCTTGTACGTATTCGTCATCTCTTGCTCCACCACACTGGCTGTTCGAGTCACATGCTGCACCTTACTCCTGTGCTCCATGTAGATCGCTCGAAGTAGATAATGAATAGTGCATGCTTCACAGAAACTGATTCTGTTCATCTTGGCAATGGTTCTTGCTATTGTGCTCAGGTCTTAGCTGCATTACGAGAATCCCACCCTAAACAATCTGTAACCTCGAACAAATCACGTCACGCAAACACCTTTCATTTGTCCCTTTCTAATTCTATTGGCTCGATATTCGACCTCAAGCGATTCAGGTGATGCCGTCCAGCACGTGTCGTCACTAACAGCCGATACAGCTGGAGAAGAAAAAGCTCGAACACGAGTACCTGCGAGAACAACGCCGGCGATTTGAAGCGGAAATGGCACTTCTCGATTTGCAACAGAAAAACGGGGAAGATGAAATCCAACGTCTTTCCGATAGCCTTGGCCATGCCAGCCTAGGAGGACGCCAGAGCGAGCCCACTACCCCCCCCGAGTATAGGGACAACGGCCTTACCGCTGCATATCCCCGTTCCAACAGGTATTCGACATCTAGCATCACCTCTATCGGTTCGCCTCCGGGTCTTACCCGCGTAAGCCGTGCGGGATCTCAGTTGGCGTCTCCAGCGGACCAGGCTCGTCACTTCCATCACCACACGTCTTCTAACCTTCCGTCCAGGTCTGTTCCCAGCTCTCGTCGTCATTCTGACGAGGAGGACGAGGAAGAGGACTGGTCCCGAAACATCACTGATTTCGATCATCGGTCAGCTGCTGTGTACGTTGCTACGCCCCCTCTTATTATCCTTCCTTCACAATAGCAGCTCTGCCCCCCCTTCCCCCCTTTACCATCTCCCCACCTATTGTAGCCTAATCACACCTGACCCCTACCACGTGCATCCATGCAGGTGCATAGATTCGCTCCATTTGTGCGGATTCAGGTCTGCAGAGCTCTCTCCTCACTTTCCCCCACCCTCCTTCACCCTTCACCTTCACGGCTAGCTCCACCTCTCATTTTGACTTGACCTTGCTTCGACCCGTGTCTGATTGCTAACGACGTTCAAAGCTTGAACAGGAACTCTATGCCTGTCACCAGTCGTGGCCGCGATATGCCCGATCTTGGTTCAGTTCTCCAGCATCTCCCGAAAGACCTGCTCGGCGACGAGGACGACAAGCAAGGTACTCAAACGGCCCAGAATACTATTTCCTCTCCTACCAGGAACACCTTTTATCAAGTAGGTCAATCTAACGATCCATTCCCGGTCCTGCTTCGCTCCGAAGGCTCCAACGGTGTACAGCTCGGCAACATGTCAGCCGGTGGATCTCAGCTCTCGGACAACTCTGCTGCTTTAGACCTTGCTCAGTCACCACCCACGGAGACGGAGACTGGGCCCGCTGGCGCCGCATGGTCTACCTTTGGTCGCCACCAGCGTGCTCAGCAATCACTTCCCATGAACAGGATGCGTCCCATGTCACAGCAGCTAGATGATTACGTCTCCACACCAATTGGGTCAGGCGCTCAAACTCCTACCAAGGCTGCTGCTCCGAACCGTCATTCTATGGGTGCGACATACAATACTTATTCGGAGGTCAAGCGCCCAGGCCTCTTCTCTTCACCCTCCAATCAGGCCAGCACTCCTACTCCACCGAAACTCCAGTCGTCATACTCGACCAATGATATTCCTACTGTGAAGAACATTAGTAGCACGAGCGGATCTCTCGCTTCTCCAACGGCTGCGGCCAAAACTCATGCAGAACAGCACTTTCAGAACCATAATGCAAGCATGGGCCGCATTCCTCCTGGCGCCGTCAAGCGTCATAGCCGCGAGCTCTCTGGAGGAGAAAGCCATGCAGACGAGCAAGGCACGACGTTCCGCCCTCTGCAGTCTGTGCTGCAGGCCAGCGCTGCGCCTTTTGGACCCACTTTGAATTCACCATCTGGTGAATCGGATGATCAACAGCAGGCAACTTCTGGTGCCTCTGCCCCCTCATCATTCAGTTCTTTCCAGAATCAAGGCCCAGTCTACAACGGATACAGCATGCAGATGATGGCCGGCCTGAACGGAGTGCAAGTGGGTGTCCAGCCACCATGGCAGAATCCCATGGCTGTATATCAGCCTCAGTATGCCATGTATCAGCAGTATGGACAATACAGTCAACCGCGTGTGCACGACAGCCAAGCCCGCGTCATCCAGGCACGTCGTGCGCAGAATGGTGAAGGTGAGTCAACGTCGCCAGACTCGGCGGAAACTTTTCAACCGACTGATGTGATATATAGAAAATGCTCGCTTCTCTCACGTCGAGCTCGGTCAGATCAAGGGTGAAATTTACGGTCTATGCAAGGACCAGCACGGCTGTCGCTTCTTGCAAAAGCAGCTCGAGGACCGTGAGCCTGAGCATATTCAAATGATCTTTGCCGAAACAAGTGACCACGTTGTGGAGCTCATGACCGGTAAGTACAGTTTTGCACGCGGTCTACACATCGAAGCTTGCGGGACTGACTTTTGTTCAGATCCGTTCGGGAATTATCTATGCCAGAAACTACTCGAATATACTACCGATGCACAACGTACAGTGCTCATTCGTAACGCAGCGCCTCGTATGAACCTGATTGCTGTCAATCAGCATGGCACTCGTGCTTTGCAAAAGATGATTGAGTTCATCTCATCTCAGGAACAGGTGCGTAGAACCTAAGCTGTACGGAGAACCTACATGCTGACTAGATTCGAGATCGATATGATTATCGATGCGCTTCGTGACCAAGTCGTCTCTCTCATCCAGGACCTGAACGGCAACCATGTGATCCAAAAATGTCTCAACCACCTCACCTCCGAAGATGCTCAGTTCATTTTCAACGCCGTTGGCGCTAATTGCGTTGTCGTCGGAACTCATCGCCACGGATGCTGCGTCCTGCAACGCTGCATCGATCATGCTTCTGGCAACCAAAAGGCTCAGCTTGTGCGTCAGATTACCGACAACTCCTACACGCTCGTTCAGGATCCATTCGGCAACTACGTTGTACAGTATATCCTCGATCTCGGAGAACCGGCTTTCTCTCAGCCCCTCTGTCTGGGTTTCCTGAATCAGGTTGCAAACCTTTCGAAACAAAAATTCAGCTCCAACGTCATCGAAAAGTGCATCCGTACGGCCGATATGGAGACTAAGCGCATGATGATTGACGAGCTGATGAATCCCAACGAACTCGAGCGCCTCCTGCGCGACTCGTACGCCAACTATGTGATCCAGACGGCGATGGACTATTCCGATCCGGAGACCAAAGGCCGTCTCGTCGATGCCATTCGTCCCCACCTGGGATCTATCAAGTCGACTCCTCATGGTAAGCGCATCTCGGGTAAAATCGCCGAGCGCGACGGACGCCTAAGTGGTGAGTCCAGTGGTCACAACACACCACACGACATCTCTTCGCCCGCGCAGCTGCCCGCTTCAACCCAATTTGGAAGCGTGGCCCGCCGTCATGGTACTGAGCACGCTTACCGCAGCCCTGCCAACAGTTTCGGCGTTGTGAATAGTGGATACGGCGCAGCTCCTCGCATGAATAACGCATCTACTGGCGCCTTCGGCCAGACCGCCTTCGCTGGCGCTCCTGTACAACAGCCTTTTGCTCCTTTTGGTCGCCCTGTCTCACAGCAACAACCTCAGCCGCAGTACAGCAACTGGTTTTGAGCAATGTGAATTATATGATAGAGGGACAGACACGACTTCGACGACGATAATCATGAACTTGACGGCCACAATCATTCCAGTGCACAAGGCTGGTTCCTCTTATATGCATTGCAAGGCCGGGTTTTCTTATACTCTCTGGTTATTGGCTTTCAAAACACAGAGTCCCTACAACCGCGAATCCAACGACCGACCACCTTACTAAGTCGGTGTCTCGCCTTGCTCGAAGACTCTTACGATCGATGACGGCCTCTGTTACATTAGAAAGACATCGGATTTCAGGATGAATTTTTGCAGCAGCTGCATCCTTGCATCTGGCGGTACACATGTCCCTTGAGATCTCTTAGATCCACCGTCATGGTAGACGCTAGCATCGACGTCTATCATGCAAGCACGGCGAACGGGTGTAACAACAGCGAATCGATGATGATTTTCCTCTCTTCGGCTTGTACAATTTCCAGCCATTAGTTCGATGGGGTTTTTATTTCTTTCTCCTTCTCTGCCTTTCCTTACTTTTTTTGCGCATGTCGGATTAGGATTTTCTGCATTTGAAATCCCAGACACTTCAACGACAAATCTCCTACAACTACACACAAATTTCCCAATCTCTCTTGCACACTGAAACTTCACGGTGCTAGCTGTTCACAGGTCTCTTACTCATCATGGGCCAGAGTGGCTGCCGTGGCATTTCTTTACCATCTACTATTTGGCTTGGGACTCGAGCTTCTATTTGGCCTGGCAGGAGACGAGATGCGATGACTCTGCAACGATAAGGCGGGTGTATCTCAGCTATCAATAATATACTTTTATCTTAGCATGGATCAAATGCACTCATTCATAGCAAATGCCCCTTGTATATTCACTGAATAGATCTGTCAAGAACCTCCCTCCTAACAACAAAAGTCCAATGACGATCGCAACTCGAGACGTTAAGAAGCTGCTGCAAGCGTCCACGTCGATCTCTGCTGCTACTTTGAGAAACGTGCCCCGCAATCAGCGTCCAATCTCGAATGCCCATGATTGGCAAGCGGTTTCCTACATAAGGCAATTCGAGACAGAAGTGGGGGATTGGTGGGGGCACATGTTGACTTGCAGTCTCAGCAAGGCAGATCATCCCCTGCACCCCCTGGGTGGCTCAAGCGTCAGAACACTAGAGCTAAAGGAGGTTTCTTGTAACAAGTAGTCCAGAGTTGAACAGGAAGCCAAACCCCAGGATTTATCCCCGAATATGTTATATCTTTCGAACCCTCGTGAGCGCGGCGCGGTGCGCAATACTGTCTCTACCCGAGTACATAGCATGGTATGGAGTACATAAGGTAAGGTAGTATGGAAATAGGTACCTGAATAGGCTTATGTGACTGGTATACTGTGTACTCTGTAGGGATCATCACATGCACGCCAGAATTGCTTGAGGAACTCAAATTCAGCTAAAAGAACCCACAAGGCTCTCCGTCCATCTGTCCAATGAACCTCAAGGCTGAGAAGCTAAGCATCCAAGATAACGGATATGACGGAACAGCAAAGATGCTGCTCGGCTGCTGCCAAGGACAAACACTTGTTTCTAGCGCCCACACTCCACCGTCCACCTGCCCACCGTCATCATCTTAATGCGTCGGTATCTTCTAACAATCTATCTTGCGACACCAGCACTGATGGCTTCGACCTAGAGTCGGCAATCGAAGGCGACAATTTTCGGGCCCAACTTCGAAGTGGCTCCTTTGGAAGTAACGGTCCACTTCAGAAATCATCAACCAAATGATTCAATAACATCAGTGGAACGCGCCACGGTGCAATATAGGCCACATTTGGCTCTGACGGCCCTACCTGCCGCTCCTACCTGACACTTCTACTTGACATTCCATTAAGAAGACGAATTTTCGACAGCCACGAAGTCCACATCGGCCGTTGCAAGGTCCATCATTCGATTGTATCCGAAAGACGACCTTCTCCAGGAAAGTCGGCAGAGATGCCCTCGCTAGAAGTGGTAAACTTCAACGTTGTTTGTGCAACGCTCGGTGGTTTCATCACCCTCTTTGGCCTTGTCTCCTATCTTCTCAAGGAGAAATTCTACCTATCTGAAGCCCGTGGGTCTTCTCAACCTCAATCTCCTCACTGCTTCTCTGCCCTTACTGACGTTGCATACCATTACGCAGTGATTTCGCTCATTGCAGGCTTGATATTTTCCCCCCACGCCACCAACCTCATCAAACCTCTCGAGTTCGCCGCGGGCTCCGAAGCCAACCTCAATACTATCACCCTCTACTTCACCCGTCTCGTCCTTGGCGTACAGCTCGTCTTGGCTGGCGTCCAACTCCCTTCCAAATACCTCTACAAAGAATGGAAGTCGCTCGCCCTTCTTCTCGGCCCCGGCATGACAGGAATGTGGATCTGCACCAGCTTGCTGGTGTGGGCGCTGGTGCCGAATCTGACCTTTCTACATGCGCTCGCCGTTGGCGCAAGCGTGACCCCGACGGATCCCGTTCTGAGTAACAGCATTGTTAAGGGCAAATTTGCTGATAAGAACGTGCCGAAGGAGTTGCAAAAGATCATTATTGCCGAGTCCGGAGCGAATGATGGGTTGGGCTATCCCTTCCTATTCCTGCCCTTGTATCTGATCAAGTATGTGGGTGATGGCGGCATCGGTCAGACGGGCGGCGCGGCAAAGGCAATGGGTTATTGGTTTGGGGAGACATGGGGATACACGATTCTTCTGAGTGTGGTCTATGGCGCTGTAGTTGGATATCTGGCGAAAGAGCTACTTCATTGGGCCGAGGAGAGGAGGTATGTAGATCGGGAGAGCTTCCTCGTGTTTGCAATCACCCTCGCAGTGAGTGTCGCCATACAGCAACCCATTTTAGGAGACTAGGATGCTGAGAGTTGAGCACCTTCAGCTGTTCATTACAGGTACCGTAGGAATGATTGGAAGCGACGACGTTCTTGCTTGTTTCATCGCTGGCAACGCCTTTACATGGGAGTGAGTCTGATGTTGAAGAGCCTTTCGTGATTAGCTGCTAACAATAATCTCCAGCGATTGGTTTCGACTAGAAACACTCGATGATTCGTTGCAACCGACCATTGATATGTTGCTTAACGTTGCCGTCTTCATGTGGTTCGGAGCCGTCTGCCCCTGGTACATCTTCGCGCATAATAACGTCATCCCAATCTATCGTTTGATCCCCCTTGGCCTCCTGATCCTGCTCTTACGTCGCCTGCCAATCGTCTTTCTGCTGCATAAGAAAATCCCTCAGATTGAAGAGCTCCGTCAAACTCTCTTCGTCGGATTCTTTGGACCGATCGGTGTGAGCGCTATCTTCTACCTCTACGTGAGTCTAGATTTCCTCGATCAAATCACTTTCGAGGGTCAAATGCGAGGCGATGTGTCGACCTTAGCAGAAGTGATGACGGTAGTTATCTGGTTCCTGGCAATCTGCAGCATTGTGAGTTGGTTCGTCTTCATTTTATGCTCGTTGTCCTTCCCTGTAGGAGCAGTATCTCAATGGTGATTTAGGTCGTGCATGGACTGAGCGTTCCTCTTGGTAAATTTGGCGTCTGGCTTCCACGCACCATTTCCAATGCCGTCAGCACCGAGAGGGAAAGTTACGAGCCAAATACTCCCATTCATCTGAGCGAACATGCCACAACAGAGCACACCACCAACCGTCTTCCAAATCCGCGTAGCGCTTCGCGTTCTGATGAAACGTCTTTTTCCCGCCACCTCTTTGGTATCAAGAGGTTAGGCAATCTTCGGAGGAGCTCGCCCGCTGAAGAAGGGTACGTGCTGCCAGGTCCTCGAAAAGAAAGCATCTCTGCCCCTCGAGACGCCCGTGTCATCGGCAGACCCATGGACCATCCCAGTCCCCTGCCTGTGTCCCCTGCGTCAGGGAGTCCCCAACTATCAATGGCTCCCAGTCGTCCAATGTCGCCGAGACTTCCGCCTGCGTTCACCAGATCAGGGAGTCCACAGCGTAGCGTTTCTAGCAGTGTTACCAGTTCCCCTCTCCAATCTGGAACAAAAACACCTCTGCCAGGTGCAGCTCCGGTGATGGGAAGGAGCATTAGGTTTCCAGATGAAACGGAGGAGCCAGTGGAGGTGACGGCACAGTATAGTCAAGCAAGAGACAATCCAAGGAAGACAGAATGATGAAGGATAATTTTCAACTGATAGGTAGTGATGTGGTTTGGCACGATATTAGGACGGCTGCCGAGAAACTCACCACGAATGGCTGACTCTAATTTCACTTCCCAGAGGGAAGAGGTGTGTGAGTGGTCGACCCAGGTAGTCGCCATTTTTCATAGAATTGTTTCTAAGACTAGAACTGCTCGTAGCTCAATACATTCATTCCACCCAGAGGAGATGGCTTAAGAAATTTAGTGATCGAACTTTAGTGGTGGGACTACAGCGGTGGCGTTCTATTTTCCCTTTCAGCCTCACGCTAAGTCAGCAATTCTGGTGGCTTACGCACCTCCTATCACCACTGCTATTCTGGTCGTAGGCGTTGCAAAAACGTTGTTGATTGGTAGCTTCGCGAAATGCCGCTCTTCCTTCAGCCATTCCAAGGCTTGGCACCTTCCATTATCTTCGGTTCATATGCGGCGACATGACGGCCCTATACATAGCGGGTGTGCGCCCTCTCGAAGGTGTCTTCAGTCTGCCGTCGGGCTTGCGTCGCTGGCACGATGTCGACGACGCCGACAACGACCTTTGAGACGGCTTCGACATTGGCACCTAGTCAGCATCATCGCGTCTCGTTCGGAGGACACCAGCACCACTCAGGTAAACGCATTCGCCATTTCCTCCACCCTGATGGCAAGAAAGTCCACGTCGCAGCCTCACCCAGCGACATTGAAATCCTTCGCAAGACCGTCAGCGCGATCGAAAAGGAGGGCGATTTCGAGCTCGTCATCCATGGCTCGGCAGAGCACGTCGAAGCGTTGAGAGATGCGCATGCTTACCATGAAGGCCGACGCAATGCGTTGCGAGAAAAACACAGTGATCTTTTTGAAGAGCTCGAGAGTGTCATTCGCAACATGGACTCATTGTCCAACGAGTTACACACGATATCAGAGCATGCCGTCCAGCTAGATGCGAGCTTTTCAAAATACGGTTACAGCGCACATTTGCGAACACATAACAGCAGTCCCAACTCGAGCTCAGCAAATTCGTTATACGATGAACACGACGATGACGATGAGCATGGGCCACGAGATTGGGATGCGGAAAGAAAGAAGGGTCGGATGATGAAATTCTTCGTCAAACCCATTGTACGTCAATACTTTCACAAGGGCCTCCTTTGGCGCGCCCAAGAGACGCAGGAAGTTGCGTGGTACGAGCTCTTTGTGGACCTTCTCTACGTGGGCATCATCGCTGTTGCGGGAGACTCGGCGGTAGAAGAGGCAACGGGCGAATCGCTCCTTCGCTTTGCCATCACCTTCAATATGGGCTGGAAGATCTGGACAGACGTTTCGCTGATGGTAAATTGGTTCGATGCCGACGATGTCGTCCGTCGCCTTTCGATCCTCTTCACCCTCGCCTGCCTCCTGGCCTTCACTACCTCGATCTCCGAATGCTTCAGCACGACGTGGACGCCCCTCGTTGCTTGCTACCTTGCCGCTCGTCTGTTCACGGCTGCATCCTTTGCGGGTGCGGCGTACCTCATTCCGATGGTCCGTATGACAATGGTTGGGCAGATGCTTGCTGCGTTGGTTCCCGCGGCACTCTGGATCGGTAGCATTCACGTGGAGTCAGTGGCACGACGGCAACCGCTGATCTGGGTTGCCATCGTGTTCGACATCTTTGGGGTTGGATTGACCATGCTGCTGCAGCGGTCGATGGAGAAGTTTCCCACAGACCAGCTACGGGGTTGGGCTAGGAAGAGCTTTGAGTTCCACCCGGGCGTCAATCTGGAGCATCGGATTGAGCGATCGGGCGCCTTCTTCATCCTCGTATTAGGTTACAGCGTGGTAGGGTTGATGTATCAGAGTCGGGCCACAGCGACTCAGAATTTCAATGATTTCTTAGGGAAGGCATCTCTAGGATTGGTGCAGGCATTTAGTCTGGGGTGGATGTATTTTGAGGTCGACAGCTGGAATTTGCATACGCATGCCATCAGGCGTCATTTCGTCACGTGTAAGTCCAGGCTACCCAAGTTGTTCCCAGCGCTTGGCGAAAGAAGTCACTCATACATCTGTAGCGTTCTTATGGGTCTCCTCCCATGTTCCCTTGGTCATGGCCTATGCCATTTCCGGCGCGGCATTAAGTCGCATTCTGCTTGCTCATGATACATCCCGATCATCCATGGAAACCCTCTCCGAGACTTACATGGCACGCTCCGAACTGGAAGTCAGTCGGGGCCAGCGCTGGTTCTACTGCACGGGACTCGGCATCGCTCTCGCCTGTATGGGTATTCTATCGGCCTCAAATGAGCATCGCACGATTGCGACGGCACGTCTGCGCAAGCGCCACCGCCTCGCGCTCCGCTTCGCAGTGTCCATCGTGCTGATGCTTTTGCCGCTTGGGCCTGCAAAATCCTTGACGTCGTTGAAGCTCATTGCAACAACGACATCGCTTATCTTCCTCGTGCTCGCAGTTGATTTGTATGGTGTATCCTGCTCACAGGCAGGTTTTTGGTTCTGCCGCGAGAGCTTCAGTGATGAAGGCGCAAGGAAGTGCAAATACATGGCACGATGTCGAGGAGTGAGTAAGAGAGACCTCGAGGCTAGTGTGATCAAAGGGCAGGTACTGAATGTGGAGGAGGTGGCAGAGAGGGAACAAGAGAGGGCTATGAGAATGGGAAGGGTGCAGGGGAGGCCGTGTTTGGCAAGCTGCATGTAGTCGATCAGCTCCATTAGAGAACCATAAGATGGATGACCTAGCTAGATACACCTCGAACCTGCCATACATTCATACCACCGGTCGATACTGGCGGCACGTAGATACGGTAGATGTCGAAGGGGGAAAGAAGGGGGGGGTGTGGCGTAGGTATGTGGGCGCGGCGCCAACAATCGGGGTCAACTCCGATGCCTTAGCCACAGATGCAAGCCACGGATTGGCACTCAACAGAAAATAGTCCGACGGTGGGCGTGCGGGCGTGGGAGGTCTCGGCACCAGCAGTGGGCAATGGCTGACATCACATGCTTAACGCAGCTGCGGCTCTAAGCTGGTCTCGTTGATACTTTGGTAATTACACAACTGCGAATCGTTCCTCAAGCGACTAATCTACGATGGACCTTTCCAAGCCGCAACGCCTTCTCGCGCATGCCAAGCCGTACCACCAAAAAATGTTTGAGGGTTCCAAAGTTGTGGACCTCGGCAGTAGACTTGAATTGGAGCAGCGGTGAAGGGTTGGCCAACTCACCGCTCTGTACTCCGTAAGTATGTGGAGAGATGGACTGGTGTGGACGCTTGAACATCTGACGACAAAGCCGTGGAGATCCCTCCGGTGCCTCCACCAAATGCTCAGAAACGTGCAAAAGAGATCTTCAAGGGACTGCCTAGCTGGTCTCGCCACGAGATGGTGTGGGATACCCCTGATCTCAAACGAATTGCATCCTCGCCGAAAGTACTCCGTAGTTATTCCGTGTTCTCTGCAAGATCTCCTTGATGCTACAGAAACTCGACCGACCAGATTCAATCTATTAAGCAACGAGAACGGAGTATGGTCCCCACTTGTGGAAGCAAGGTATACAAGAACACAGCATGCTCGGGCTGCCCAGGCTCGAAGCAGTGGAGCGAGTCGAGGGGTACCGAGTAATAGATCTGAGTTCGTCGAAAGCCTCGGCTAGAGCCTGCGCTAGCTCGGAGCTAGCCCAGTCCGGTATCTTGGCTACCCATTGAGACCCTGCGCAGGCTGGCTGTGCTTCCAGTGCCAGTTGAGTGCTAGGGCGCCGTCTTGTCTTAGGTGCAATGGGTGCGTGCGTCGCTCTCTTCCATTCAGGGTCCACCGCGCCAGGCCCACGCTGGGAAATTTTAGACCCTCACGACGCTCTAAACCAAGAAACCACCTCCTCTTCATCCCTCTTTCTTCCCCCCCATTGACTCTCGTGGGTGCCATCGGGCCTTGGCCATTGAGTTTATCTTGATATTGCCCACTACCTCTTTCACACTCTTCGTGTCAGATGCTTGGTTCGCATTCACGACATCGCACCTCAACGCTTGTCTCTTGATTCACCGAAGTCCTCAACAAACTCATTAATTCGCCTTTGCTTTGCAGTTGGACCCGCCGTCTCCTTGTTGGCACCCTCAGACCTGATCTGCTGTTAGCACTGGTCGTCATTCTCTCAAAGAGATACCTACTCGCTTGCCTATCATGTCAAGCTCTGCCTTGCCGCAGAATGCGGCACTTCTTCGAACGACTTTAAAAGTCGACTCCACTGCCTCCTCAACATCAACCTCTACCGCTGTCTCTCCGTCAGACTCTCCCGCGGAGACGCCACGTCAATCACCCTCGTCAACTTCGTTGTCCTCGCTCAGCTCCCTGGAGGAGCCTGTGGCCAAGGATGGTCGTGGAAGGCTGGTGGACACATATGGCAACGATTTCAGCATCCCAGATTACACCATCAAGCAAATCCGGGACGCAATTCCCCTGCACTGCTTCGAACGGTCTGGCCGTCAGGGTCTGCAATACGTTGCTCGTGACCTTGCATGTCTTGCGACGGTCTTCTATATCTTTTACCATTACGTGACGGCTGAAGCAGTGCCTTCCAAAGCCGTTCGGTTTTGTCTGTGGGTGGTATACACCTTCGTCCAAGGCCTGTTTGGGACAGGTCTCTGGGTCCTCGCCCATGAGGCTGGTCACCAGTCGTTCTCGCCGTCCAAGAAGCTGAACGATACGGTGGGATTTTTACTTCATTCCGCACTCCTTGTGCCCTACTTCTCCTGGAAAATCTCACATGGCAAGCATCACAAGTCGACGGGTCATATCGAACGTGACATGGTTTTCGTGCCTGCCACACGGGAGGAGTACGCGTCCAAATGGGGAAAGGCTGCCCACGAGATTGCCGAGCTGGTGGAGGAGGCGCCTCTGTACACGGTGTGGCATCTATTGTATCAGCAGCTTGGGGGCTGGCTCGCATACCTGCTATCCAATGTCACTGGCCACGATTTCCATGAGCGTCAGCCCGAAGGCAAGGGCAAGGGCAAGAAGAATGGCTTCTTCTCGGGCATCAACCATTTTCTGCCCTCAAGTCCGCTGTACGAGAAGAAGGATGAACATCTCATCTTGCTCAGTGACCTGGGTCTTGCTATTGTGGGCATGGTCCTCTTCATCCTCGGTCAAAAGTTTGGCTGGAGCAATATGCTTGTTTGGTATTTTGCCCCCTATCTTTGGGTCAATCACTGGCTTGGTAAGTAAGTCTCCGGCAATGCTTCTCACCAACGCCTAACATGTTGGTTCACAGTCGCCATCACCTTTCTCCAGCACACCGACCCATCTCTTCCTCACTATACAGGTCATACCTGGACCTTTGCCCGCGGAGCTGCTGCAACCATTGATCGAGACATGGGCTTCATTGGACGCCATCTGTTCCACGGCATTATCGAGACGCACGTCTTGCATCACTACGTGAGCACCATCCCCTTCTACCACGCCGACGAGGCCAGTGAGGCTATCAAGCCTATCATGGGCAATCACTATCGTAGCGATACTGCAGGCGGTCCTTGGGGCTTCCTCAAGGCGCTGTGGACCAGCGCCAGATGGTGCCATTGGGTGGAGCCGAGCGATGACGCCGAAGGCGAGGGCAAAGGTGTCCTCTTTTTCAGGAATCGCAATGGGTTGGGGATCCCGCCTACCTCGAAAGAAGTGTACTTGAGTCAAGAGGCTGGGAAGAAGACTGTTCTAGATTACGACAGTGACGCGGAGAACTAGAAGGTCATGAGCATTGGCCTGGTTGAAGATGCGCCCATGCTCTATTGCTTTCGGACATATTCGGCAATGAGCCTTTCCTGTGGTTTGGCCCAGTTCCTTAACTTGGGTTTGTTTTCTGCGCTCAAGAATGGTACTGGGATGCTTTCATTCTCCCCTATGTAGGAGGAATGCTTTGGTGGAGGGTCGGGGAGCCGTGTGGACCTTTGCAAAAGCCCATGGTTTGGTCGTAAAGCCAATCTGTCGAAAGACTAAGAGAGAGATAAGCGACACCGCCAGTGGACACCATTACTTCCGATAGAATAGAAAGACTTTATCAAGATGACTAGTCAAGCATTTGCATGCCGTCGAGGTGACTGATGAGGGCGAAAACATCCCGACTTTCTGGGGGTCGGCGTCCTGAGGGGAGGACGGTAGTAGCTAAGGTGGTTAGATCTTTGATTTCTACATTGTTTATGTCATGTGGCCATGTGGGGTCACCTCCAAGGCGTGATGCCTGAGGCCGCTGCACACTTATGAGACTTGACTCGACCGGATGCAGGACAACTCCGAATCCCGAATCACTCTCCTGTTAATAATACTTCCTCTTATCTTCTATGATCCCACCGCATCCCATACCTGCACAGCGGATCCAACCTCAAAAGTCCTTCTAAATCCCCTTGTCACTTATCAATTCCGCTGACCAATGTGCAGTGCTCACTTGAAGTTCCCTCGTAATTACCGCCTTCCCAGGCAGATGGCCATGCCCCCCTCTAATTATATATTTCACCGCACCCTTTCTTCCGTCTCAAGCCTCGCAACGCCAATCGACCGACTCTTCGATGATGCCATTTACGCCTTGTCGCATGAGACAAGTCTGAGTTAGGAATGCTAAAGGCTCGATCACGGGCGTGGACCTAGATTCCAGAAGTCTAACGTTCAGCGATATCTTGCTCGTACCACTCTACCCAACGCGCGTGGGAAGTTCGGTCTCTATCCTGTATGGTACCTGCGCAGCGAATAGACCGGGCCTCTGTTACCTTCCTGTGTAGTTATTTCTGTGTCATGTGTCCATCTAGCCTTCATCTCGAACTTCTTCCCTCTTGTACTTGGTTGCTGGATTGTAATTTTCCTCTGCATTGATTTGGAGTCTCTCTGTAGCCACCTTCAGACTCTCACTCACTCTTTTTTGGAGGGCAATCGATCGTTTACGCTCACCTCATTCATCATTAAACCCAAGATTCTTAATCGAGTCCACAGCTCTCGACTGAATGTAGAAGGAAAGAGTACTATAAAGCTACGATGACAAGTTATGGTGGAAGAAGACTTGGCTAGAGACCACGAATGCTGATGCATCTCTGGATGTCTGACGCACAATACTTCTCGGAAGCAACGGATTGATGCTCCTGTGCTACAGCTGCTGGATCTCCCATTCCGACCAAATCTCAACTACTCTAACGCTCTATGATCACAGTCCCACCATGCACGACCCTCATCCCCCCAACCCCTGTCCAAGCAATGGATTGTATGAGAACTGGATAACAGAATGGGAATTCGCGGTCCTATGACGAATTATGATTTCTGAAGGCCGTCGTATTTGACCCATGAATGGAAGAGATTGAGTGGCCAAGAAGGTAGCGAATGTAAGTCTCAACTTTGTGACCATATTTCCGATATCCTCTAGATCTGTCAACCAGATGTAAAGTGTAGGTAAGGGGGCGTATAACAAAGATAGACTGTACGATCTCTTGCATACCTTTTCCAGCTTTACTGAAAGAAATTGCAATGTGCGCAGGTGCCATCAACAAGGTTCGCGCCATGATCAATGACCTTCCCAAATTTTCACACGTTATTATTCAAAGGGGTGCACATACACATAGATAGAGGCCAATTCTGAGTCCCGCCGAATTTTGCTATATCTGTCTAGCAGCCAGACCCATACGTTTGTAAGGTTTTCGAAAACTTTAAGCCTCCTTCACTGCACACAGTCTTCCTATCTCTGAACGACGACAATTCAATGAGTCTTGATATGTAACAAGCAGGAATGCCAAGTCTTGACAAACCCAGAATCTTTACATCATCGTCATTAGGGGTCTGAACCTGTTACTTCTCGGAAAGTATACGCCAAACTCACATGAAGCGTGACCAAGGTATCTAAGACCCAGGGCTGACATTATCGAAGTCTCCGAGCTCCCGGTCCTCCCTCCTTTCTTTTTGCCGTCTCTGGTGTCCGCACTCTCTGAAAGGTCCAGATTTCAACAGCGTATGGTAAATATAGCGAAGATCTATACAACAAAACATAATATACTCAGTATTCTGACCCAATCATAATTTTGATCAGGTGCAGGTATTCCAAATGGCAGACTCATGGCTGCCAATCTTGACAACCGCGTATGATGCATAGGTCGCAGCAGTCACACATCTACACAACGACTTCATTCTATTTCCACGATCCGGGGACTCAGAGTAAGTTGTCTTAAGTATTCAATCAGATACCGCGGTTCATTGCCTTTACAAAGCCCCCAAACTGATCATACGAGATACCAGACATCCATATATGACGGAGAAGCACCAGCAGCGTAAGCACCCAAGCATGATGTACAAGTCTGTCGACGAGCTCATTTCGCGATCAATTGGGAACTTCCGCACGTGCTTCGTCCTGAAGAATCTGGCAGATAGCTAAGTTGGAGTCGTCAAGCCTCTAACGATGTTCCCGTGATACTCCAGAATAGGTCGTGTAAGACACTGTGCTCAAATCAGGAGCCTTATATCGTAGAGCGACGACTACTGTATATATCTAAATTGAGCAATAAAGGATGCTCCTAAGGATTTTTGCTGCACGAGATGCCTTCTTGCTGGCCGTAGAGAGGTCATTACGTTTTACATCGATCGCAAAGTACTAGAGCTTTCAGAACAGTTGACTTAACTCAGTTTCATTTTCGTAGCGTTGGACGTGTTCATATTAGACCCTTTGCCATCGTCCCTATCTTTATTTCTGCAAGTCGTCGTGTCATGTCCAAAGAGTTGTCTGCTCTGAAACATCACAACCGCCTCCGCACAGCTTAGTGCTAAATGGGAGCTATCAAGGACTTTGAATCAGAACAGACTGCACGTCTTGGCTTACAAAGGTAGGTAGGGCTTGCCATTATACCGTCCGCAGTATCTTTGATTTGGAAATAATCTCATATTAGTGTGTTCTTCCTAGAGCACCCTAAATGGTTAGTAAAGGATTCCAATACGTCACGCTATCGCGATAGCTACCTCTCTATGGGGGTTTGTCAATGGAAGGCGAGAATACGGGGTAGTATAGACTCTGTAATGTATTATAGCTCAGCTTGTTTTGCTGTTAGTGGGGTTTTCTTGCTGACATTGATCTTGCTGTCCCAGACAGTCGAGTTCTAAAACCAATTTCAGGAAGTGGCTATGATTTTCTTCGACTGTCCCACGGATAATGATCACTTTGTGTTTTAGAGTCCGGACCCTTACCTTGGCCTTTTGGTTCCAGCTGTCGCCTCCTTCAGAGAGTTAGCAGAGCTCAAACAGCGGCTATTATGCGTTTTTATATGATGAACGTGAGCAAAGGGTAAGTGGAGTGACAATACGGTAGACTTTGTGCGGTGAAACCTCCTTGTTCTAGTCGCCATTCTTTTTCTTTGCCGTCTACAAACACTTTTGCTGGCAGGATAGTGCTCACTCATAGCCACCATATTCTCGGAAGGGATGACGGTGCTTGCGACCATGGCCAATAGAGCATTCGTTTACACGAATGCAGCTTTCTTTGATAATTCCATTTGAGGCTACCAAAGCCTGCCTCTAGAAGCCGAACACTTCGCGACGGATCAACGCTTCTTTTACTTGCGCATACAAGACTCCACACGCTCAGTCATTTTCCCTATGACATGAGTTTATCATGACAATCCTCATCTACAAAAACCCACAATTTCCAAAGATACCTCGGGGGCTTGAGAAAGCATGTTCGCGGGGGATTATGGAGTAGTGATTTGATTCTCTGCCAAGAAAGACATGCTTGATGCTGGAATGAGCGTTCGAGCTGAAATTAGCTCTTCCCTACCCTATCACACAAGTTGATTGATCAACTTGATCCTGGACGCTGCAATGAGGACAATTACTATAGACATTCGTAGCCAATCAACCACCAGCAATGGAGACTGAAAAGTCGGCTGCGCTTGCATAGTCCCTTCTCCTGGCCGAATAGCGAAATGATAGTGTTGAGCCTCATTTCTCAAGGATCTTACAGCTCGATGACGAACTTTTATTGGTTGCGGTCGCTCCTGTCGTCTTAACATTGACCCTAGAACTGCTGGTTTGCCTCTCTCCCATAGCAAGATGTCAATGGCTAGAAGCAAAACTCGGATGCTTGACATGCTGCCAGCTTCTATCCGAGCTAGGACAAAGGCATGAGACAACACGGTTGAGAGATGAGAGAGGAAGGATTCTTATCTGACCCACAAAAACCCCTACCGTCATATCCTAGTATGTATATGTGTGGCTTCGATTGCATGTCGGTTCACAAAATTGCCGTCTGATGTCTTACCTGCTCACCTTCGATCACGTAAGGCCCCCCCGGAGCTCAACTCCTCATCCTCTAAAACCATGAAACAGAAGAATCGGAAGCAGATAGGTACATAGAAATTGAAAAGTGTAGAGTTGAAAGTCTGATGTTGTAACAAACAACTGAATGGGTGGTGAAAGCTTGTAGATTAAGCTATGGAGGCGAGGATATCTATATACGTAGCCAATTCACGAACCTCACTCCTATTCACGTGATAGGATTGCCAATTTCCTAATAAGATTGCCTTCTCACACATCACATGCAACATCAAAGTCGTCAGTGTAGACTTGACATGACTGCCCATGTCGTTGTGGATATTTGGATCAGTATGATGAGATAACTTTCCAGAAATTAAATGTTGCTACTCACCCGCAGATCGCCCTCCGAGACGTAAAGATGTAGTGTATGAGACGGCTTATCTTTGCTGACGTGATAGAGGTCCTGGCAGGCTACCTAATTCCACAGATGATAGGGTCCGCAGCATCAGGCACTTTTTTTATTATCTAAGGGTGTTCTCTTTGTGAAGTCGGCCCCCAAACCATATCCTTTGATTGCGTTCACATAGTGGATAGATTGCTGCATGGTTCATGCTCCAGCAAGAGCTATTGCTAAATGTGAATACACCGGTCGTATGCTCCTCGACTTGGCTGAATCTTGACACACCGGTGATGCATTTCCCTTTAGAAACTCCAGTAGGAAAAACCTTGCCATTGATGCTTTCTCTAGGTACATAGCTATTGACCCCGTCGGGCGCCAGGTCGATGGGGATGCACCTCGGGCCAAATTCCTAGTCAGGCCCTCCCTCCCGTATTTCAAGAATGTGCCAATGGAAGATCGTCGGCAGCGCTTTCCAGACTAGTGCAACGATCATCCTGTATCATCAGCATGAAATGATACAGGAAGGCTGCTTGACGCAGATAAAAGGCCCAGCGGTCAAAATGCAAGGTTCGAGGCCTCCCCTGACTGTACCACGTCTGCGGACAGACTTTTGTTGAGATGCGAGTCCAGTTGATCGAGTCCTTGTCAAGAAAAAGGTCGAGTCAGAAAAGTGTCTGACCGGTACATTGTCGATGTATCCAAGTCATAGCTTGAGCGGTCTAAGTGGGGATGTCTCAGTCTAGTCAAAAGATCATCTCAAGGAACTTCCACAGAACGGCGTTCTAGAACACGTCTAAACGGATTAAGTGATATGCCCGTTGAGACAGCAGTAAAATATTTCTCGGTCCACGACCGCGTATGCATCTTGTGGATATTTGACCAGGCAGGATGGTGTAAGAAGCTTACGTTGGAAGAGATAGGCAGGTCTCGGAGGAGCTTTTGCGCGAGACGTTCAGACGAGGGCGTCGCACGTACACGAAATTTCCTGCGTCGGACATCTACGTGCATTAGCGCTCTCTTCCCCATCTGGAAAGTGGTCGATCTTTACCTGACGAAGCTGAGCCAATCAATCCTAAGGTGCTAAGCTTTTTTGTTGCTATGGTTCACTACAAATCCCCGAGTTGACTACTGTACTTCATCCGATGTCGAGGAGCCGTTTCCATCTAAGGAAGCAAGAGACGTTGAGTGAAGGAATTTGCTGCATGTGGGCAAGTCCGAGGATTTCTGGCTCTACTCTAATGACCGGATAAAAGCCATAGGAAGATTTCGCCTGGTCAATCAAAGGTGCAGAATTCTCCCCATCATTCCGGGTGGGGGTTTTGAGTGGGGACACGGGCCATTTGAGTTACTCAAGGATGGCGGCGCATAGACAGGCCACCTTGGTGGTAGGGCAGTTAACGCTTTACCCTTGTCATGGGTCAAGCTGTCCAGGCGAAGTGGATCTGCTTGATAAAAGCAAACATAGCGATCATTGCTTGAGCGATGTTAGTGGGACGAGGATTGGCTATCTGAGGTGCGTTATTTTGCCTTTCTGCCGTTGTACGTCACACAGATGTATTCCACCTTTTGTATGCATTGGTGTGGTGCATAAGGATATGCCTAGCCCCTTCCTCCACAATGCGCCTTGATAGGACTGCGCTGATCCATACATATATGGTGCGAATCTTGGCTATTTTATGCGGCGACAAGCCGTTATCCCGTGTGCGGGTGAGCGGTCTTTCTCTCGGCCTACCCTGTCCTATCTCTTAGTCTCATTTTTCGGAGCTAAGGAATGTCCCAACTGGCCCAGAGGGGGTCTCATGAAACTTTCCAAATGCTGCGATAGGTTTGCGTAGAAATAGAGATTCTGGTGGTACAATCTTTTGCTTGCAAGACAGGTCTGTAGAGTAGTAGTAGTCTAAATCCCTAGACACACCCCAATATCCCATAATTTTTTGGGTTTCCTGTATTACAACAACCCTTCATGACTTGTTGTATTTGAGAGAAAACTTCTTAGAATTACATCATTAGTCAGAGCAAACATAGCCACGCCTTTTTATGAGTCTGAAGCCTATCTTGTTTTCCGTCTCTCCGTTGGGCTGACTATAGTTGACAGGGCAGTGGCGAAGGCGGTTCTCGTGATTGTTGAGCTATTGGCTGAGCCTGCTGGCATAGCTCGAGCAACGACCACGTCCTTCATGCTATTAAAAATGGTTGGCGCCATCTCGGGGGAGGGGGGGGGGAAATAGCCCAGGTACTAGGTATCGTATGCACGTGGCAGCAATGTCTGACGCTGGGGCTGTACAGATCCTCTGTTTTGACGCCCTTTTCGTCCAAAACGTGATCGGGCAATCTCTCGAGCTAAATCTAACTCACTATCGCGAAGGCGCCTCTGGAGTGCAACTTCTCAATGTCAATGCGTTTGATTGACTCGTCTTACATTATCTTGCCGGGGCCGTAGCGAGGAGCGGCATTTGCATTTTCCAAACCAGCGCCAGGCACCTCAGGATTCCTTGGAAGGACCCTTTTGGAGGCTTTGCCGCGTGCTCGGAAACGTCCGGTCCAGAAACCGTTGGATCCTTCTCGGCAGTTGCGCCAATGAGAAAAGGAAACTTAAGATCTATGGTGCGCCGATCAACGCTCCACTAATCATGTGGCTGCCTTCGTGATGTTCAGCTTGATATGCCTTTGATACTCCGTGCTTTCAGCCTCAACAACTCAGAGAACCGACACTTTCCCTTACACCTTTGGCTCTATAAAGAAGCAGCAACAAATGACCCTCTGTAGCTGAATCCATGGGCCATCGTTCAACAAAAAGCTTTGGGTCGATCTCTGCATTAAACTCAAGAAGGGGGCTGCAGCGACTTGGAGGATGAGCGGGATGCTCCAGATAAGACGACAACGCGGGTAAGATGAGCAAGTAAGACACAGCGTCGAATCCTTCGGCCGATGCAGTGGGTCTCGAATGGTGATGAGCTGCCGCGACAGGTTAGAGATAGTTGGTGCCCACGAGGCGTCTCAGCTAGAAGGTTGGACGAAAGGCGACGACGACTTGGCGACAAAGTGCTTGGGTTGCATTGTCATACAAGTACGAGGCTGAAGGTAAGCGAAGGAGAAGCGTCGTCCTCGTGGTTCCAGGGTGTTTAGCACCCCAGCGACCCCAGCGGTGCCTGGTTAGCGAGGAGCGGTGGGAAGTGCCCAAGCCACCCTTCCCGGCGGCTGCGGTCCACGCCTCGACCCTCCAACGCCTCCCCGCGATGCCGCCGACCGAACGCGGCCTCGGAGGATCCCGCCGATAGTCAATCGCAGGCTCAGGGTCCGACCACGTTGGATGGCTAGATGAGAGGATGGTGGATGGTGGATGGTGGATGGGTGGAGGCCTCTTCGGGGTTCACGCATTAGGTAATAGCGGACGGCTGATAGCGCCCTCTAAATCGCGCCCTCTAAATCGCGCCCACCAGCGCCCACCAGCGCCCGTCAGGACGCTTGACGCAAGAGCATGCAGAATAGCGAATCGGTGAAATAATGAATGACTGACAACACGGCCGAGGGGTACGCGGCACGTCAATTAGCTAACCAGTCTTTCCATCCTACCATGAACCGAAACGGCATAAAGACCGCTAATATCCATCCTTGGATCTGAGGATACTGGCGTATCTCACATGTCTGCAGTCCATCGCGAACAGGAATTCGCAAGCATTACTTAAGAATAATGGATTGCCCTACATCACCGTGGACCCTCTCGGCTCTTGCGGATGCAGCTCAGTCAGCGCATCTTGAACGGTAATGGTGAGCAACTTTCCCGACTATGTAATTCATCAGCGATTTGTTCAACTCTGGATTCGACAGAGGGTTCGGCCAAGTTGAGCCGGTGGATCACAGAGACTTTCCAGAATGGGCGAGGCTTGCATTGACTGTGCCCGATCCAAGGGCCAGACTGGCTCATTTCTAATGCTACTAGCAGTATGCTTTGCCTTGCACAAACTCGGCCACCAGGTATTCACAGATGCTTTGATCGGGGTGAAAATGGCGCGCTAGAGGATCCTAACACGCGATTTCTCGTCAAAGCGTTGCACTCGCCATTTTTGGGTTCCCATGCTTCAGCGGAGGCTTGACGAGGAAAGCAGACGATTACCTGATGGGACCGAGACACACCTCGAAGGCTGCTCAATGTGCATGACTTCCCAGTCAGCGCGCTTATTAAGATCCACGATTACCTCGGCTATTTTGCCGTATCCCATGATAGTTCCAACCGATACAACGAGGGTAGCTCATGCAGAAGGGTCATTAGAGATTTTGCTGACTGGACGCCGAGTAATGCGCTCTAGCGAAAATGGTACACCGAGTAGATGGATTAGCAAAATTACGAAATCCAAGTTTCCAGGCTTATGTCCCACCTATCGATATATCGATATCCTCTTTACAACTTCCTAATATTATTATACCGGTGAAAGAATTACAGTGGGAATGGAACGCCTCCCAGCTATAACACAGCAGGAAGATACAGAAGAAATAGAGCCAGCCAGGGTACTTTCCTTGAAACTTGCGATCTACGAGCAGTGTTTCAACTACTCGAGGTCGGAGGGTCTTGTGGTTGATGATGTGCTCCTCCCGATCAGTTGACGCATCTACTCGTTGTCTTCCTTGAGCGGCCAGGCCTTCTAGGAAAATCAAGCTGCTCATCATGATTCTTTCGCCCACTGCTTTCCGCTCCACAGACGCCCAACCGTCCATAGCCAGTAGTCTCTTCCTTTGATCAGCCATACCATGAAGCTGGGCAACTGGTAACCCATCGCGGCGCCAACGCCCTTGCTCTTGCCAATCGGAACCATCTGCGTCTCACGAGTATCCTCTTCGAACGTGCGATCCTCGCCAGTAGAGCCCTTCTCTTTCCCGGAGTCCAGCAGGAGATCGCGTTTGATGTTTGCACAAAGGACGGGAATTGCATTAAGAATGAGATGAACAGCAGGACGCGCGTATGATGCAACATCTCCAACAGCATAGACGCGTGGCCCGGCTTTGTCGACACGCAAGGTTGAAGCGTTGGTGTCCACACGGCCGTCTGAGCCGAGTAGCTCTTCATTGACGAAACCTGTGTTTGGTTTCGTGCCAGTCGCGGGAATGTAGATATCGGCATCCAGCGTCTTGCCATTCTCCAATGTCACCGTTGCTTTGCTCGCAACGCTATCTGTCCCCGCACCTTGAGGGCTTACACTAGTAATTCTGGCGTTCTTGACGACAGTCACGCCCACTTTGGCGAGATATTGCTCAGCTTTGTTCGCAAGGGAGGGGCGGAGAGCAGGCAAAAGCTTCGATCCGGCATTCACGATAGTAACGGAGACTTTCGGATTTGCCAGCTTCGAGCTAAACCAACCGGCGCGACCATTAAGGTACTCGCCAAGCTCGCCGGCGCACTCGACTCCCGCGGGACCTCCGCCACCAACCACGATGGTCTTCGCAGTGGCCAGCGCTTTCCGAAACTCAGTCCAATTCTTTCGCAGGAAATCTACATCCCCATTCAGGCTAAGCAGGGGGGACGCAGTGGATGCCCCAGTTGCGATGACAAGAGCGTAGAAATCAAGCCTCTCAGTGTCGCCGTCTGCTAAGCTGATGGTTACGGTTCGGCTGGTGTGGTCAAGTTCTGTTGCTGTGCCATGAACGAAGCGGAAGCTTTCCTTGGCGTACTGCTCAAATGATTTCGGGATGCTGACAAAGAGCTTTTCTTGGGTGAACATTTCGTCCGATATCATCGCGCGAGGGCAGGCAGGTCGGCAGAAAGCATGTGAGGCCGTGCTGACAATAACGACTTGGTACGAGGCTTTTTCAGGCAGATAGGGAATGGCATGCTTGAGAAGATAGTGGGCAGCAGAAACGCCGCCGTACGAACCACCCAGGATGACGATCTTCTTCGAGGCAGCCATCTTTGTGCAAGAAACAGAAGTGCTAGCAGTCGAGATGCAGGTATCAAAACAATGTCGGTAAAATAAGAGAAAGGTTGAATTCTGATGGCGGCTCAGAGTTTATGGCCTTGCGACCCACCAAGCTGAGTTTTTGTAAGCTTTTAAAAATCTCACTCATTCCAGCTGGAGGCTTGGATCGGTGGGTCCAACAACATTCAAAACTTGGGATAACAGACGGTCATCGGTAGTTTTTCTGCCCGATCGGGCTCACGATATTCCGTGCCGATTCTCTCCTCCTAGACGGTAGGGTGTGATCCATTGATCACGTCTTATATTAGCTACCTACATAGCCGACTAAAGACAAACGTAAACCTGCCGCATGAGGGTGCAAAGGGACTTTGATGATCAAGTACGACTTACGCTCAGGTTCGATTGTCGGAAGCATTGTCAACTCGATGATAGATTCGGTTTGCTCTGAACATTCCCCCCGCAAGAACGCAACGACCTCGTACAATCAGACTTGGTAATACAATTTGACCATTTAACATGAAGTTCAGACTCTTGTAGTATTCTATCTAGACCAAAGTCACACAATCGAAGACACCAGTCCCACCCTCCTTTTACTTTTTCGCCTGGTAGATGAGATTGTCGTAGAGCGTCAAGAGAATTGTGACAGGAGACACAACCACCCCACAGTGACCGCCACTGCCCAATTGGCTCGAAAAAGGGTGAATATCCGTGCACTACATTTCAAACACAGCCGTCTAGTACCGCGGGGTCTCATAAAGCTCAGGGGTCACGTAGACTTGGATACTCAGATCCTTGCTGGTTGGATCCTCCTTCCTTCCGATGCCGATGAAAGTGAAAATACCTGTCTTCTTTCCCAGTGGGCGATGGTCACTATTTCCTTGATTAGAAGCGTCACTCGAATCAGATTAGCGGGAAAGCACGTACAAGACTCTCTTCACTTGTTCCTCCATGGAGGCCCCTTCATGGTGCCACCCATATTTGGTCAACCACTTATCCAGTCCCTTGGCAATGACTTCGTCATTGGGTGCGAAGTTGGCAGGGTAGATGCAGAGTTTGGGGGCCGGAATGGGGTTGTCGGCCGAGATTGAGAAGTAAATGGCCGTCAATTTGCCAGTTGCCGATCGGTATCGGGTCTCGTCCAGCGGGTCCTGCTTGGAGATCTCTGCATCATAGTTGTTTGTGCCGCTTACGAAATTCATCATGTCCCGGAACTTCTCCTTATCTTCCTCGACACCGGTGATTCGGCCGCCAAGGGTGTAGTAGTCCCAGATGTCATCGAAGGTCCGTCCAAAGCAGCGCATGTACACCTTCATGCGCGCCTTTTCCGGACCAACGAGGTCAGTGGCCAAGTACCGGGTGCCCATCTGCCATTCTCTGGGTTTGTCAGACAGGTAGTCGTTGATGATCTCGGTTGACTTCAGGATGTTGGGATAGGAGCTAACGCCTGGAAGTTGCTGGATACCTTGACGGACGGCTTGCCAACGGGTAATTCCTTTGGCTGCGGCAGTGTAGCAGGGAGGGTAGTAGACTTTGGCCATGACCGGCAGCCCATCGGGGCCAGCAACGCGTTTGAATATGTCGAAACCCAGGATGACAGAAGTCTGTTGTCCTGCCTTGGCGATCAAGGCCTTTTGTTCGTCCTCAGATAGGTGGTCATAGACGAACCATCGCTGCAGCGACTTGCTCCAGTTCTCATCAAATCCCGGTGCCTTGTCTGCCATCATGTCCACCACTTTTTGCGTGGTGTCCATGCTCAGAGGACTGCTCCTGTCCGCTGGGCGGAGCTGGGTGAGATCAACGACGAAACGAACAGCCTGGGTCTTGGTCGTGCCTTTCAGCTCAAAGCTATATTCCAATGGGTTCCCATCCCAGCCCACCCCGCTCTTGACAGAATCCTCGCCAGGCTGGCCTCCCAGTCGGGGGCAAATGATATCTCGATAGTAGCTCAAGAAGTGACGTTGAACTTCCTCGGGGTAATTGGCCTCGTGAAGCATGTTGGCAAGATCGCGTCCACTGGTACTCCACCAGTACGGCAGACCTTGCGACGTACTGGCCATGTCCACGGCCCTAGACTTTGAAGTCTCTGACTCCATGGACTGGAAGATTGGGGACTGGGCCGCAACCGCCATCTTTGCTACCTGACTGTGGGAGTTGTATAAGGTCGAGAGAGAGAAAAATCAGAAATTGGGGTATTCTTTCGTAAAACCAGGTGAGGAAAGCTCTTCTTCAACTCTACCTGATTCACAGAGAAGGTACATTCTCATGGAGACGAACCGTAACTTTTTAACGATCCTGTCATCTACAATATTGAAACCATTTTCGGTTTTCGGGACCCGGTTGGGGGCTGAAAGGAAGCCTGGGAGTCTTACTTAATATTCCCACGATATGTGCTACCAGCCGTCCCAACGTCCGCCAGTGCAGGGCGCAAGTCGGCTTTCGGCCGCCGATCTCGCACCGTGCTTCTCACTTCGCCTTCAGATAAATCGTAGGTGCGTGTTTGCCGACATCAGCCCGTAGATGCACGCGCTCGCGAGATTCCGTGTGTGTGTAGTGCTGCTTTTCGAAAAAAAAAAAAAAAAAAAAAGAGAAAAAGCAAATAAAAGAAAGAAACGTGATAACCATGTGCGATGAGCTCTACCTTCTCAACTGGGAAATACTATATTCTAGAGTACCTATGGAGTACGATGCTCGGGCGATACCCGCTCAACTGGGCACCGGTGAAAACACACCTGCGCACAAATGCACTGCTCGAGAGGCTATTTTGGTGAAGACTGAGAAGGAAATTACATTCATCTCAAGGTACCAATTTTGGGTGTTATCACCATCCTATAGTAAGTGTACGATATGGTCTCTATAATGAGCAGTTGGGCGATTCTCCTACCTAGGTAGATATTTCACGAATCTCACGCATTTCACGCATTTCTCATCTTCCTCACTGGCCCAGAAATTTAGGCTAAATGTCTCTGTTTGGAGAAGAGATTAGATACACCGATTCATCATCATCTACGCGACTCAAATATGGTGGGCCATTTTCCAAATTTAGGCGGCCGACGCAGCTCTCGTCCGGATCAGGGTCTGATTCTGGCATTGGCTCTGACTCTGATGCTGGCTCGCGCTCTGACTCTGGCTCACCTCCGCAGCTTCTAGGGTCCCACCTGGCAGATCCAGCTCCAGGTCGTTGACCGCTCCTATGGTTCCACTGTCCCGTCTGGGAGGGTACGCTACTCATCGCACTAGCATGGCGTCATCTTACTCTGCTCTGCAAAAAAGCCACCCACTCCACCCGCTCCACCATACCATGGGTCCATGCGTGCGTGCCCACCGTCTGACCGGATCCACCAGACCCTGCATGGACGAGAGTCTGACGCTTGGACCCTCTCCGCTCAATCGTTGATCCCATTTCGGGCTCGTTTCTTATTGTTGGTGGCGTTGTCTCACTCCCACGAGGGTGACGGTACGAAATGCGATGTCCATGCGGCAGGAAGCCTTAGTCAGTCAGCCTGGGTCGTAAACGTGGGCAGCCAATGTTGATAAGGCGGGCAGACTTCCTAATGTGCATTGTTAAGCTCAAATACTCTTTCGAATCTGTATTGCTGTGTGACCATCGTTGCTGTTTAATGCTGCCGTCGACCCCGCGAACCCTCAGCTTGATCCGCAATTGAGCAACCCGACGAGCAGACTGGGGAAGACCTAAGTCAAGCAACGACCAGGCCTATGAGCAAGGAGACCCACATCCGCTATTAGAGTTCGATGGCGGGCACGTCCAAGAAAGAGGCAAGTGATTCAGTCAGTCCCACCGCTCCTCGTACCCGTGCTACACACTCTCTGTCTCTCCAATACTGCGCAAAGAAAAGTCCACTCTGCCATGCGATGGTCACGTCAACCATCCTCAGTAGACGTCTGTCAAAGGATGAAAGGCTCTCCATTGGCCAACCCATGTTTTGGAAAGCCTGGGTCTGCCCAGGGACGACCGATCTCAGTGGGGTGTCGTGTCGATCGACAACCAAGCACCCCGGGAATCAAGTCCCGAAAAGAGCACACCCCAAGCGCTAGCCATCGTATGCAAGAGGGCACTCGATGTTGAGGTCGACAAAGAAAATGCTAACGTGCTCTGTCTCTAGAACTGGACAGCCCACGATGGCGCTTGCAACAGCTGCCGCACCCGCAAGATCCGATGTAGGAGGGAAAAGCCACAATGCAGCAGCTGTTACCGCGATCAAGTCGAATGCGTCTACTCCTCACCTCCCAAGAGAGTGAACCATGTCAAAGTGCTGTAAGTGAATCTGACTCTACCATCGGAGTATGACGTCGGCAAATGTCTCACGTGGATGATGTGCAGATGCCAGAATTTCGACGACATTCAAGATCGCCTGATCACAATGCAGGGGGAATTGTCTTCTTTGACGGCTATGTTCAAGGAGTCGAATATTGGCGAACGGCGGAAGCTCGACGTCGAGGGGGAATCCGCATCAGTAGACCGAGTTCCAAACAACTTCGACGACAAAGTACCTTTGACCACCCCGCCCACCACCCCTGGCCATGTTGTTCGAGACGGCGACACGCTGATTGAAAGATACCATGGCCCATGGACGCCCGTCGCACTATGTCGCGACTTTGCAGCCGACTTGAGCTCGCATGTTGGCAACCATGTCGAGGTCGTTGGCGGTCTGCTTAACAAGATGCTGCTCGATACAGGGACCGACAACAGCCTGGACTTCGGGTCCAGACCAGGACAGCAGGATACCATCTGCTTACCGCCTAGACAATTTCTCTCCGTCATGTTGGACAGTTTCCTCAAACAAGCCGACTACGCCACAGATATCTTCTCTCGCGAAAGCGTCTACGAGGCAGTCGAACGCGTCTACAAAGACCCATCCAGCCCTACATCCGAACCGTGGGCCTTATGCTTTAATCTCATAATCCTCCTTACGCTTGGTGCTGAGCATCCAGTCCATAGCGACGACCCCTTCGTGCGACCCATTCTCCAGGCAGCACACGTTGCTGCGAGGAAGCCAAGTTTCTTTATGTCCCAACGCCTCGTCAACGTGCAGGCCTTGGCTCTTCTCGTAAGTTTACCGACCGTCTTGCCATGGCCGATCTCACTTGACTTGGCACTATCGTTTGTGGAACTTAACTAACGCCGTTGATTGTCCTTTAGAGCCTCCTCGCACAGCAATATCATAATGAAACTCTCGGCGACTCCATGTTCGCCCAGGCGTGCATGCTGGCAAAAACCACGGGTCTACAGCAGGCAGGCTACGGATTTGCCCCTTCGAATCTTTCAGCCGGCGAGACAGACGAGCGACTCAAAGTGTTCAGGTCCCTCTACATTCGAGACAGGTACTCAACTACAGCATCTGGAGCGCTCAGCTGGCTTCCTAACGACTACTCCGAAGGTCGTCCAGCCACCACCTCTGCTACACAGGCTCAGGGAGCCCTGTCGAGCCAGCCTCACGCTCACGCACCTCATTGGGAGCTGGCCAAGATGCAGGATCAATTTCATGGCCTGCTCTGCCCTGCAAGTACAATTGAAGTTTCTACGGCTGAACGACCGATTGCGCTCGCCCGCTTGCAGCAGAAATTGAAAGCATGGTCACAAACACACAAAATTCCCTCATCTACTAGACCCAGCACCGTGGACGAAGTCTCACTGCATCTGTCTTTCCTTGGCACGCGCATCCGAGCATTAAAAACTGACAGCTCCAGTGATGGAGCTTGCCCCATCCCTGCACAAGTCTTATATGATGCCCGCCTTAGCTGTCTTCTTGTGGCTACATCCTGCTACCATCATCTGAATGAGGCATTGACAGAGCGATTAGATCGCCTGCTCAGCACCTCAGCTTTCACACCCCCAGAAGTCCGACCGCAATCATCTTCCGCCTCGTCACCTTCATCTATTACCGACCCGATGCAGCGGACTGCACCTTTGACACCCGCGAGCTCCAGTCTCGGTCAGGCCCCGATCTCGGCGCCACTGCCACTTCACCGACTCACAAGCGTATTCCCCACTGCAGCACTCTTCGTGCTTGCAAAGCACATTCTCGGTATAGGATCGGGTGGCACAAAGTCACCATCTACATCACCTGCATCTCAGAACGATGAGGGACAGCAAGAAATCAATGAAGACATCTCATTGCTTGAAGCCCTGCTTCTCTGCTTCCGGAATGCACCACCGCCGACCTCAACGCGTGGAAGGATGGATGCCTATGGCACTCGAGTTGGCCGGATCACGCAGCATCTCGTGGATATCATCCGTGCGATCGTTGGTCCGACCGATACAAGCCTTGCCGATGCTACTGGTGACGGCGATGTGTACACGTCGGAGCCGCTACTTGCCCAGACCTCTCCGATGCTCCTCGATGCCTCGTCAAATGCCATGGGCTTGCCAAATCTCAACCTCTACAACAGCGGCGTCTCTCCATTCAACCTCGGTCTAGCTCCCCCATCTTCGAGATCTTCATGGACTCTGCCAACAGATTCGGTGTGGTCTTCAGCAGCATCAATGGCGAACACAAATAATTCGTCAAACACCTCATCCATCGCCCCAACACCCACGATTCCGGATACCCCATTCGACATCTCGCAATTCTTGAACCAAATGGGAACGTCGAGTCCTGCTATGTGGGATGGGAGCCAAGGACAGGCAGACGTGCAGCTGCAGCAACAGGCGCAGAGTGTGCCAGAGCGTACGACGACGCGGTGGAGAAAGAGACCACGGACAGAAGGGAGTCGAGACCAAGACGAGGATACCCATTATAGGTCAGGAGTTTCCTGAGTTTAGAAAAGCATTAAGGCGCATATGTGACGTTAAAACGACTAGGCTTGGCAATAGAGCGGATCTCCATGGAAGAGCCCGGTGTCAAGGCGCAAAGTTAGAATGGGGTTGAGCCAGGCATAGATGGCCGCAAGGCTACATATAGATCGTTTAGAAGCTTGATACTTTCAAAAAGTTTCAGACATTATCAAGCACGTCAGCAAATTTTCATTACCCACCGCCTGTAGATGTTACTTCGGAGCCGAATTTCGAGTTGTTATCCATCTGTCTAATGCTCTGACACCCCTCAAGGCCTGAGTACGTGGGCGACTACTTCTGGGGGTTTGGAGGATTGTGGACGAGTGGAGGTTTTCAACTTACGACAAACAATGCTTCGTACCTAACACTTAATGACAAGTCAGACCGTATCGACTTCAACCAATGTCTTCGGTCATCCTAAAATAATGCACCTTGCTAGCCTCCATCTCATCGAGAGCGCTTATCCCTTTCACGTATCCCGATAAGCGGTCATGCATGAGCCAAAGATTACGTGGGGTTGCTTCAATGGTACCTAGATATCAGGCATCCGTCGACTGCGGAGAGGTTTAGTTGGGGACAGAGAAGTGGTTGCTTAACGACAAGGAGCTATCCGTTTCCTTTAGAACGAATACATGCAGGTGGGTACTAGTCGTTCTAAAACTGAAAAGACTGGGACGTTCTCTATCTTGGATTCAGAAGTGTTTGACTCCGGACAAAAAATCACAGGGTGGCGCTTGACAAAGTGTGTTCGATGGGCGCGATCTGGTCAATTAGCTACTAGGTACCGTACCTTAAGATACCTCTAGGTTAGGTACCTAAAGGCACCTATATCTACCTAATCAGCTGACTTGCCAACCATCGGAATCCGCGCGCGTACTCGTATCTATCGCGTGACGCCAAAAGAGCCCTACACGCGTCAGCATACACGAGTACAACCAGATGGGTGACCGAATGACTTCCACTTACAGGGTAACATTCAAATTCCGGTACCCACGTCGCGAAAGTTCTTAACATGGATTACGAATCACCTCGAGGTAGCGTCTCTCCTCCTGGGGCCACCGTACTGGACGGTTGATTTTTCGGCGGGGATGCTGGTCGCTCTGATATGAACCTCGTGGATTGTTGGGCGATGATTGTACACTGAGAATCTTCTCATATTGCCATTGATTCAAGAATGTCTCCAAAGCTATTGAAAGGTTGGCTTTTCATCCAGCGATCTTCGTAGCTCGCGGATGCGACGCGCAATCTTGCGTAGGCGTATGACTTAACCAGTATCTCTTCGGGAGCTGGGAGAGAGATCCGTCTTGCTTGGTCGTCCTTGTACTCTAGTCGCCGAAACACCGTGGCGGTCCTCCGTCGCTAGATCGAATCCATTCTCCATGGGGTTGCTGTTTGTCCGTCCACGCTTTCTGGACTGAGCCGCTTCAGAGTGGTACAACGCCTTTGCAGCTGGCATATTGTAGTCTTCCATTATGTTTCATGACGAAAGGTCTTTCCCCACGCGCGATGTTTGGTAGGATATATCCTTCTTTGTTGATACCTTAGTACGGAAGGAACCTGGATGGTGTAGCCTACCGCTGGTCACGTGAGCGTTGCTGTAGCAGTGGGCATACTGGGTAAGGTAGCTTGAGAAACTGGTTGGATATCTCCCTACCAAGCTATGTACTCCATCTGAATTGCTACATCACGTTTATCGTTCTGTACTGAAGGTTTGAATAAAAAAGATCTTTAAATGAATTCCATATTCCTAGTCTATAGAACCAGGCAATGTTCTTGACGCCGATACCACTGAAAACAGAAAACCTTGTGTCGCTCAGAAAAACACTACCCACAATCTATGCCTTTCCAAACCTAGTCAATCTTTGACTGACCAGAGTCTATCGTTCTAAATTCTCAAACTTTCCTCGCCAAATCATTACAGATGCCCTTTAACGTCCTAAGAAAGAAATTTCGTGACAATATGACCCGCCTCTTTCATCTTTGGCCCCGGGTCCATAAGAGTAAAATGATTAACCTCCTCCAATACCTTCACATTCAGCTTCCCCCGACCCAAGACACTCGCCCAGCCTTCCGCCGAGAAGTCTGTTCTGTTGTTCAACAGCCACAGCATCTCCCGAGGATCGTCTGGCCGCGTCTCCATCTTCGGCCCGTTAGGGTCCTTGCACACTCCATCTTTCGCGTACACAATTAGTGAAGCCGGTGCATCGGGAAGAGGAGTTGGCTCGTAATCGTCCAAGATGCGAAGGAACGCATCAAAATGCTGACGAAGCCACTCGGGCGTCTTAGATTTAGCCTTATCGCCGCCACCACCGCCAAAGATGCCTAATGTGTCGAAGAAATCGTACATTCGTTGAGGCGGATTCTGTAGGCCGATTGGGTTGGGAGAATCGAAAAGGAGTAACTGGCTAACTTTTATCATTTGGTCGCCGTCTTGGTGCTGTTGCAATTGTCGTATGGCTTCGACAGCCAGAATGCCCCCGGCTGACCATCCACCTACGGCAACGGGAATGGCTTTCCCTCGTGCTTTTGTGGTTTGTTGTACAAGTCGTCTTACCTCAGCCACATATCTCGAGACCATCGTGGACATTGTGAGGCCCAGGCGAGTCATCTCGGCTCCGCTCTTGCGCCATGGGCAGTTTAATCCGTAGACGGCGATGCTGCTGGTATCAATAGCGGGTGCTAGCGCAGCGTACGAAGACGCTGAACCAGAGCCGTCAGGGAAGAGGAAGACGATCAGTCGGGCAGTTTGTGGCGAGCCTGAGAGCAAGATCGAGCTTGCTTGCGGGAGGGAAGAATCGGCGGTATCCTGACTTTGACTGCTTTGCTGCGATGATCGGATCTGTGGGTTTGGCCCGTTACAGTTTGCTAGTGTGTTCGATGTCGCAGGATGGCTCTTGGCTGGCTCAGGCTTCTTCGCGGTCACTTTTGGGAGCCCAAGTTCCTTGCATACAGCATCCTCGATTTCCTGCAGAGAGTCGCACTCCATGAAAGTGCTCGAAGGAATGTCCACGTTCAAGAGCTCCTGCAATTTTCCGGTAATGGTCAAGCTCAGTAGAGAGTCCACCCCAATGTCGACAAGACTTGTCGATGCTGTCAGCTCATCAATGCCAACGCGAGTTTCCTCGGAAATGATTTGCCTCAAGATGAGGGCAGCACGAGTGCGACTGGAAGAATCATCCTGGACTTGTGGATCCTGTTCACCTGAAGCACTAGTAAGTTGTGTTTCCTCACTCTCGTCATCGCTACTGGAGCTGGAGCCCGATACGACCAAACCATCGCCTCCACCACCGATCAAAGCTCGTAGATCTCCAACGGTTGGGTGATCAATGAAGAGTGAAGTAGGAAATTCCAACCCGAGCTCTTCGCGTATCTTTCCCGTGATCGTCAGTGAGAGCAGCGAGTCGATTCCCAGTTCCATGAAATCAACCTCTGGCTTAAGTTCGGATTGTGTAACGCCGATCTCTTCGCCAATGAGAGCCAGAATTCGGCCAAGAACACCGGATGATGTTTCTGCAGTTTTGGTTTTTGGCTGCAGCGCGGGTGCAGATACGTGGCTTTTGGGTTTCGGTGCTGCTGCCTTTGCCTGAACCTGTGGAGCTGGTTGACTCGGTGGGACCGGTCTTGCACTCGCTGGACTTGTCTTGCCCGGGAGAAGGTGATCAAGTGCACGACGAGGGACGCCTTGGAACTAGGGATAGGTCAGTAAAACATCCACATGTCATCGCCAGCGAGGAAGAAAGCGTTCATATAACAAGCACAGACAAGGGGAATTCAAGAAAACATACCGTCACGCCCTCGAAGATAGCCACGATCCGGTCGCCCTCTAGAATGTATGTATCCCCAGCGTAGGTCGTCTTCTCAACCAACTGCATGCGATTGTACGCCCGATAGGTTTTGCCTTCTTCAAGTGGTTCTGCAATCCGCATTCTCTCCCATCCGTGATTAATAAACACCTGCGTCCGGCTGTCGACAGCATCGTTGGCGTTCATGATGAAGCCAGCCACGCCTCCAACGCTATCAATCCACTTTGGATTAACCAGGAATCCCTGCTGTCCAACCTGGAATTGGACCGTCGAATACGCTTCTAGACGCTTGCTGTCCATGACAACCTCTGCCATGCCTTGATACTCACTGCCATACTCAACCAGGGCGCCAAATATCTTGTACGCCATTCCACGTTTGATGGTGTGGCTCTCCTTGCTTTCAGCCAGCGCCTCGATGCGTGATGTGATGAGATGCGTGTTGCGCTTCCACTCGTCGGACCAATGTTGTTCAGGAGTAATACGTACATCAAGTTTCGCGTGGGAGGCGGTACGTTTTCCGGAGCCATCGACGCTGAAGATGGAAAAGGAAATGACATTGGTATGCCATTCTACCGTGGCCGAGGCACGGAATCGGTGAGTAGTTTCGGTAGTCCGAGCAATGAGGGGGTTGTCGATCCTGACATTAAATACCTCAAGGCCAGTGGTAGCGATTGGGAGCTTGTTAGGGCTTTCGAGCACCATATATTTTGCCATAGTCAAGACAAGATCGGCGTACATGGACTAAGTGTGGTCGCAGAAGCGTCAGTAAATATCCACGGATATCGAGGAGGCATTTCAGAATGAGACTTACAGATGGACACAAGCGGGCCCCGTTCACCAAATGGCCGGCAAGGACTGGCAGCAATTTCTCATCGAAGATATCAGATTCGACAATGAGCGAGGATTCCTCCGCACCGTGGAACTCTTCAACGACCTGTTGCGCACATGGCGAAATATACTTGCCCACCGGCTTGCGCTCCGGAACGGGCGCCTCAAGAGCAAGTGGCATCATGTCGTCTCCTTTCGTTAGACAGAAGTCGTTGCGATATTGAATCCAGTATGTGTTCGAATCCCATGCATACATCGGAAGGTCAAGTACCTCTTGTGCAGTGGGGAAGTCGCGGTGATACTCATTCCAATCAAGTTCAATACCAGAAAGATAGAGCATCTCAAGGGCTGTTGCCAACGTTTTGTATGCATCGACTTGCTTGCGCAGCGTTGGAACCGTCTTTGAGTGCGAGCCGAGTGTACCCTTGACCATACCACTGCAGGCAGGGTGGGGTCCAATCTCGAGCCAGATGGTACGATCAGCCGCGGCTAGGGCATCATCTGCCAAGACAGCGGCAGAAACAGCACCTTTGAAGTCTACCATGTTTCGACATGCAGCAGTAAGGTATGAAGCATTGAGTGTAGTGCTGTCACCTACGGGCACAAGTTTTGCCAGTAGTGGTGAGAGAACAGGCACGGTTGGGGGATGGTAAACCACTCCTTGCGCCGCAGCCTGTTCGAACTCGGAGAGGATGGGCTCTACCTGAGCCGAGTGGAATGCAAAAGGAACATCGAGCCGCACCGTCTCAATGTTGACATCTGCAGCCGCACGAGCGACCTTAGATATCTTATCAACGGGCCCCGCAACGACGTGACCTGTAGGCTGATTTGCACAAGCCAACTCACAATTCTTCTTCCTGTCGGTCTCGCCTTCAGAACTCTTGTGGATCATCTCAAGCACAGCCTCCTGCGAGCCTTTGATGGCAAGCATGGCATGGGTACCAGCCGTGCATCGCTTTTCCAGAAGGACCGCCCTCGTGCCCACAAGGTAAATGGTATCAGCAACGCTGAGCACGCCTGCGGCATAGAGGGCTGCATACTCGCCCAAGCTATGACCAATTACGGCAGCAGGCTCGACACCCCAACTCTTCCAGAGTTCAGAGAGTGCGATCTGGATGCATACGTGCACAAGCTGTGACACAACCGCTCCAACAACCTGAAGGTTGGCGACAGATCCGTCAATCAGACCGAGGAAGCCTGGAAAGCCCTGGCTTTGCGCGAGACGGTTGAGTTGGTGAATCCTGCTGCGGAAAGCTGCATTAGTATCAAAGAGCAATCTTCCCAGCTCCGCGTAAAGAGTTCCCTGGCCAGTAAATACAAATACGACGCGGGGTGACTTCTTCGGGGCGTTTGAGATAGGCTTGATAGGTGTTGTTTCGCTTTCCAAGGCCCGGGACTTGAGAGCCGAGGAGATAGAAGTGGCATCGGATCCTGAGACGAAAACTCGGTAGTTATGATGCATGCGGCGAGCGGTAGTTGTGTAAGATAGAGCCCCAAGCGAGGTGGAAGGATTTTTCTCGAGGTAAGCAATCAGAGAGTTGATGTTGCCAGTCAAGGACTTAGACGTCTTGGCGGTCACGGCGACAATGTGAACGGAGCGAGAGTCTTTCTCAGTGGTCGAAGCTCCAATTTGCTTCGAGCGCCGCTCGGGGGCATCTTCAACTAGTATTGCCGTATTTCCGCCAGCAGCGCTGAAGTTGTTGAGGAAAGCAGCCCGCTTCTTGTCCTTGCGTTGCCACGGGGTCGTCTCAAATGCGATGTTGATGCCACGCTGGGCAAGGTCCAGCGGGTAGTTGTGGTTGATCTTGGTCTTGATACCACAGTGAGGAGGAATCTCGCTGTGCTTCATCATCATGAGCACTTTGATCAGCGATGATACACCCGACGCTGACTCCGCATGCCCGATGTTTGCCTTGGCCGACCCGATATACAAGGGTCGAGCTGGTCGCTCGGTCGTTCTCTTGTACTCGGGCACGAAGACCGACATGACTGAATTCATCTCGGTAGCATCGCCAGCCTGCGTTCCGGTGCCATGCATCTCAATATAGCTCACGTCAAGTGGGTCAATATCGCTATGTCGAATGATGCGCTTGAATACGCTAGATTGATCACCCTCGTGCGGACGCGTAATACTGTCCGTTTGTCCACAATGGTTTGTATTCGTGCCAACAATGACTCCGAAGATAGGGTCGTTGTCTGCCTCAGCATCTTCAAGACGCTTGAGAATGACCGAGCCAACGGCGTCCGAACGACAGTAGCCATTAGCTCCGTCGTCGAAGGCGTTGCAATTTCCTGAATGGATGATCTAATTAGAAATTATAGCCCTTCAATAGCCCTGTAGAGAGCTTGAAACAAAATTGACTCACCGGTTGTTGACAAAAAGTGAGCCCGATCCAAACCAGCGAAGTTGTCCGGATTGGTGAGGACATTTGTGCCGCCAGCAACAGCGGTATCACAGTCACCCTTCCAAAGGTAACTGCATGCAGCCTGAATGGCGGCGAAACTTGACGAGCAGGCTGTATCGATACTAAGACTGGGTCCAGAGAAACGGAAAAAGTAACTGATAATCAAGTCAGTCTCTTTCTCACTCTCGTCAAATGTTCAAAGAGAAGATAAAGAATTATGATCTGGCTACTCACCTGATACGCCCTGGCACAAAAGCCCGGTTCCCACCTGGGATGAAATATGTTCCAACGTCTTGTCCGCTATTTACCTCTCTCCAGTCATCACTGGTAGTACCGAAAAAGACTCCGATACGATCTTGTTGGGTGCTTGGAGTTCTATTGCGTACCATACCTGCCATTTCCATGGCCTCGTAGGTCGTTGTGATGGCCAACCGCTGAGCCGGGTCGGTATTCTCAGCCTCGCGTGGAGACATGTTGAAGAAGCGTGGATCGAAGAGACCTGGCTCGTCTATGAAGCATCCATACTTGACACGGCTCGTATTTTTCTTCTTCCCAGTGGGATCCCAGTGTGCTTTCCAGTCGAACCTATCGGCCGGGATCTCGCGATGCACATCACGACCGGCCTTTAGCAGCTCCCAGAATTTTTCATTCGATTCCGCGGATGGGAAACGGCCAGAGTAGCCGACAATAGCGATCCTAGAATGCTCGAAGCGGCCCGTGGGCGCTGAGGGAATTTTGTGGGTAGCCTGAGACGACAAATCTTCAACGTCAATGTGGATATTTGTATCTTTGGCCAGTGTCGTAGAGACCATCGAGGCAGCGTTGCTCGAAAAAGGCAAAATAGTGCAACTTTTTGTCCGCGTTTCTGCTAAGAGCGTGCGGCATGACGATAATACTGCCTCCCACCGGATGGGTTCTCGCAGTGCTTCCTCTATCACAATTCGAAGCAAGCTGGGGAAATCGGGAGCCTCGACGACCTCTCCAGTCGATGATGAAAGTAGAGGAATCCTAGGTATCTGCCGGGTCCTGGACTGATGATGGATTTTGCCCACAATTTGCTCTACATCATCAGCGTCGAAAAGTCGAGCTGCATGATATGGCGAATGAATATCCAGGAAGCGAGATTTGAGCCTGTTCGAATTTGTCGATACAAAATCTTGCAGGACAGAAGGCCGTCCGCTCAAGGTCGTTGCTTTACCGGGAGTGGTGGCACTTAGCCAGAGTGTCGAGTCACGAAGGGGCGTCTGTGGTCGAGTACGGTAAGTTTCTTGCAAGAAATGTGTACCATATAAGTTTCTGACCTTGGTCTTTGCATATTCGTTTAACATTCCCTCGATATCGAGGTCACCCTGAGCACTCAGAGCAGCTGACCAGGACTTTGACTGGGTAGACTGTGCTCTTGAGAGACCGTCGCCGATCAGATACGAGCGAAGGGCAGTCCTGAATGCTGCAGTCACTGCTTCCACTCCATTAGGTATAACATCGGGGAGGTTTTGTGAACAACTGATAGCTGCAGCAGCGAAGCCACCAGTACACGGGCCAATCACATAGGTGTTGGATGGCGATGGATATGATCTGGATCCATCCCCATAGTATCTGCCATTCACGATCAGCAAACACAGCGTGGACGGGTGAGAATAGATAACAGGATCTGGGCAGAGTCCACTGGCTGTAACTTACTCGATGAATTGGGCCACTTCATGAACGCTCAGCAGGCAAAACCTCAGGACTGCTGTGCCCGGAGTCTCGCCTAATCTGGAGAGCAGATCGATAAGTGTGGTGAAATGAGGGAAAAGATTTTGTTGTTTGATAGGGAGAATTTCAATTAGCCTCCGGAGAGAATAGTTAACACGGTCAAAGAAAGAAGTAAGCAAAGCATTGGTTTTGACATGCAACAAGCGACGCAAGGGTTCCTCGAACTGGATTAAACTGAGGTCACCGAAGAGAAGTATCTGGCTTTCCCTCGGGAGACTATCGGCTCCAGTAATGGGAGCCATGTTTGGTGTTCAGACGTGTTGAGACGTGTTGAGGCCTGGGAGTTGAGTAGGCATGGAGGTATACAGAACCTAAGCCTGAGACCGAGCCTGAGCCTATATGTAGGTTGTAAACAATGCCTATGATTATCGAGCTATGATACAACCGTTAAGTACCACCCAAAGAAGCAAACTTCTGGGCGGCTGCATGGACCATGCCCTATGCCTCACCTGCAGGCAGCAGCTCCATGCCGCCTCGGACGACGGAGGCCGAAATTGATCATGATAAAGGCGCCGGTCTCGCGTGCATGATGCTGTTCGGATTAACTCGGTAGGGAATGATGTGAGCGGGCTGAGGGCGGGAGCGGTTGTGGAAGACGTTGGAAGGAATGAAAGACTAGTAATCTTCGATTCTTAGCGGACGCCACCTCAACACCAGTCGAAGAACGCCTGGTTTATCATTTTGAATTCTCACCGTCCGTCTCTCTCTAGCTTGCTGTGTCGTTGCGACGTCTCGGTACGACCCTTGGCTGAGGAGCTTGGTGGTTGGGGCTTGGTAAGGACCCATCGTCCCAAGACGCGTAGGCTTTCCAGCTGGGGTAAGAGGGTACCGTGGAGTTGAGGTAACCGGCCCATAACGAATCCTCGTTTCGGACCTTTCGCGTGGACAGAGCGTACGAGATGAGCGACAAGGGCCTGAAACTTTGGAGCGTGTGCGTGAGCACGTTGTCGATTCCAGATAAGTACCAAGAATAGCAAAGGCCGTGGTGATCAGAGCGGGCGCGCCAACGCGCAAGGGCAGCAGCAACAGTAGCTAAGGAAGGAGCAGGAGCAGGAATTCGGCAGCACCCCGGCATCCCGGCACCCCGGCATCCTGGCCCCCTCAGGGTCTTCGCCGCTCTGCCCACATGCACTTTGCAGTAGGGTGTTGGGTAGATGAGTTATCAACAAGCGGCCCACCAGAGCGGTTCTGTCTCGTTTGACTGATGCGAATGCGGTTGACTTAGGTCGTTGTCAGTGCTTGCAACCGGGCACCCTGGGACGTTAGCTGGGACTGCTCATGTCAGCGATACGGTCCCCAGCCACGCGCCATCAACAACGTGGAGTAGCTGTGCGCCTCGCGTGTTCTTTTTGCGTCTCATTCGACAGCTCTTCTAGGCCGTGGCTGAGGTACATCGTCAGGGACGATGATTCAGGGCACTGCGTGCTTGTTCTGGAGTATTTGGAAGAGCTGATATCAGACTCAAACACTGGATCGAGAGTCTGCGCTTATTGCTTGGTGTGCTCGCATGCACTAGCTTCTTCCGAACGTTCGGGCATTAATTAGTCAAGAAATGGGATTCCGGGGCCCGGGTCGGCCTTCTCACCGTGTGAAAACCGGATCTTCTGTGGCCTCTCTGGCAGAAGGAGTCTTGCAGACGGTCCTACATCTAAGCGCAGCGGAGTATTGTCTGATACAGTACTAGTTCTGACGTCTCGCCTGCACTTCTAAGCTTGCTCCAATAGCTGTACAGAGTAGTGCGCCTCTCTTTGCTTGCACACATATTTGTTATCGCTCATTTCAAAGCAAGTCTCGGTGTCTCGTCTGAAAAACTACTAGCACAGATGGCAGTCCAGAGTCGAAAGCTGTATGCAATCACCATTTTCAGTTGCAGGAAGGAGGGTATGGAGGAGAAAGACTATCATGACTACATCAGCAAGACTCACGCGGGATATCTCAAGGCTCTGTTAGCAAACAATGACATTGTGTCTTACACTATGGTGAGCAATTATGGTTCCTTAGCTACTCCCATTGTCCACCTCTGCGGTGAGACTGATATGTTCCGTCCAAAAAGCAACATAACACTACCGAGTCAAAACCTATGTTCAACACGATCTATGGCGACCGTTTCCCGACTGAAAGCATATCCGACTGTGACGCCGTCATACAGATTGTTTTCAAGGACGTTGAAGACTATCTTCGAGCACGGCAAGATCCGCACTTTATCAACGTCGTCAATCCTGATCATGCCAATTTTGCTGATCCTAAGAGGACCAAGTTTGCGATGGGTTGGTTTGAGGAGCATGTCGCAGATGGCCAAGTAACGTCGTAGAACATTGATACATCATCTGCCATAATGTATTAAGGGTGTGAAACCTTTCTTTAAGCGATATTGAGCATCGCCGCCTTTTGTACAGATATCATCAGCAATTTACTCAGTTTCTCCAATGCTTGGGAATGTGCAGTCTACAGAGTAAGGCAAATGTCTCAAGATTTCGTAATCGGACGGCTGAATTAAAAATCCATAGGCTAAAAACCCGTTCCGGGATGGATCTAGCTTACCCAAACAGTGCAATGGATTAAGGCAACTCCTAACACAAATGATCGTCGAAAGATGTACCCCTAAATTATCACGGAGTTTTCTGGCATTTCAAGGCTAAACTGAATTGCTAGATCTTGTTCACATGAAAGAGCCTTGACCACGTCCGCTAGTTTGCTAACCTGAATGGTCGCCTAGTTCAACTTGCCACAGACCTCGACAGCTGTGTGACGAATATTTTTCGCGGTAAGTTACCTACAGACATGCATACATGGTCAGCCAGCAGTATACAATTGAGTGGAGAGATGGAATGGAAGAGTCGTAATACATGAACTGCTGCAACAGCACTTACCTTAAATTGTGGACTAGCGCTGCGGATCAATTCATCCCATTCAGTCGCAGTTCGCTGCTTTACATTGTGCATTGTCATGAGGGTCACGTCTCGGCGCCGGAAGGCTCTCTCAACGTGGGGCTCGAAAGTCCCCCATTTGGGAGAGACTAGATCGCTGATGAGGAGCAATGGCCTATCGTGACGTTGCATTGCCGGTAAGAAGCTCTGCAGTAACTTGATGGCTTCACTGTCAGGAAGGTTCCACAACACGCCGCGTAAGAGAAAAACTGTGGATGTGAAACTGCGCTCGCTCTCCCCCATCTCCTTAGCGGAGCGCTGGGTAAAGAGATCACGCTGACGAAATTGCACACGCTCAGCAAGGCTCGGATCAATCTTTTGCTCTCCCTGCCGAAGCAGCTCCAACGATGTGTCCTGAACCTCAAAATTGAGATTCGGGAAAATAGTGGCAAGCTGCTGAGAGAAAGATCCGGTCTTTCCCGAAACCTCTATAAGACGGCCTTTGCTGTCTTGACCCGCATTTCGACGATCGGTGAGCCAGTCAATTATCATACCATTTCCTGGGTCGAGGCCTGAATCAATTTCATCAGTATGGACACGATATTCGAGCGAGAGACTTGTGAGCTTACCCTGTGATACGCTTTGCATGGCTTGGGCAAACCGTTTGCCTTTCTCGGGATTCTTTGCGTGCCAGGTGTACATGGGCATTCCCCACCTACACACTCGGCTTTTAGTTTGGACTTTATTTCGGCAAGATCACCTCCAGGTGCGCGTCTTGTCGACAGATTATTGATACTTACGCGTACTCGAATGCAGCCTGGCCGGTCCAGTATGGATTAGGCTTCTTGAGCGAATCTGCAAGATTCGCGCTCGCGACTCTCGTCTCGAATAATCTAAAAAAGAAGTGCAACCAATGTCAGTCGAGACTTCGAAGTGGATGCCACATTGGCGACGGCATCTTTGGGCATATAGATGAGCGTGTGGGGTAACATACTGGAATCCAACCCAACTGCTGAACCCAGGGTCTTTCACCAATATCTCCGAGATGGCTGTATGGGCGAAAAGACCCTCTTCAGGTTCCTGCAATATGCCGGTAGTTGCAACTAGGCGACAGATACGTAAGAGCTTCTCCCATGGCAGTCCAGCCTGTTCCGCAAGTCGAGTAGCCGGCACTGAAGAGCCGTCGAGAGGAATCTTATCCAAGATATCAAACTCAAGTAGCGTGTACAGCGCACCGTACTCCCAGTTGGTCGAAACGTATTCATGAATGACGCCGTGAGGACCCTCAAGCAGATTGTCCAGACGCTGCGTCAATGCGAGTGTAGCGGATCGTAAGGCCTCAATCTCTCCATCGTGCGTAGTCCACAGATCGGAGTTAGCGCCGACGGCAAGGCTGGGAGGGGTAATGGAGCGTTGGGAGAGCTGTTTCGCAAGTTGCGAGGTGCGCGTAAGGATCTCCTCGGCGGTGTGCACGAGGTCATCTGAATGCTTGGTAGACATTGTGGTCGTGGTAGGTCTGGAGATGCAAGAGTCTCTAACCGGACAGACAAATGTGCTACGTTATGAAATCAATCTACGGACACCAGCACTGTCGCCAACAAGCAGTCTGAATGAGCTATACCAACATCGCGGGGATGTCTTTGCCTGACGGACTGTGGACGGCAGCTTTCAGCTCTGGCTCGGACCAGTCCCTGATTAAGCACACCAGCAGCAAGGTCTACGCAAGAATAATCCGGAGGGGCTTGACCATACTAACCCCAAGCATTCGGACCGCGCCGGGACCCTCCCCTCCGCCAACGAGTTCCGCTCGAGATAGATGGGCACGATGGTTATGGAAGCCATTCCAACACGGCCTCCGGGGTCCGCCGTCCGAAAGCAAGAATGGCTAGTGTACCCACCTTAACCCGCATTGCTCGCCAATGAGCACAGCCACAGCATGCATCGCTGACAACGCGATTCGGAAGTCGAAGTCGACTTAGTACCTCGGCACCTAGCGACTCAACCAGGAATCCACGTGCAATGCTGCATTAGTCGCTCTCGGCCGTCGGTAAGCTCCTCGTGGGCGCGAGGTCTCAGCTGCAGGTCCCACTTTAGTAGTGCATCGACGGCTGAACCCTGCAGATCAGACTTCCCGGCGCACTGGATGAACATGCTTAGAGTAGGTAGAGTGGAGGGACCGCCCACCCGACCACCAACAACACTGTCTCAACTCAGCGGCCTAGCAGGCCCTGCGTTCGCAAATCAAGCGAGAATAACCGAGCTTTTCAGGGTATGAATCTGCATCTACGCTACCCTCCACACGTGTGCGTCGTGTGCGACCCTTAGCGCGAGATCCTACGAAGACTCCGTGCGTAGAATTTTCACCAATCAATCTCTTGGGCCGGCACTGAGTTGTGATGGGGTGCCACCTGGAGAAGCATTCACAACGCGTTGCCGGACTACCTACCTACGATACCTGACATGCGGAATGCGAACCCATCGAAATGAGGCGTGTTGCAGTATCGTAAGGCATGCCATTATGTACTGTTGACTAAGTTCCAGGTCCCGCCTCATACTGGCGTCCTGATCTTACCGTTGCTCGTAGTGGATGAAACCAAGATTTCAGAATGAATAAGCTACTGATAGGAGTTATGTTGCGCGACTGTGGAGTCCAGGGAGCTTTTTCTTTTTTTTTTTTTGGCAGATCAATGAATGGAGTAATCCTAAAATTAAATTCTTAGTCCCACTTCACTAACTATCCCCCCGCACTGAATAGCACCAAACGCCAGCAAATTTCTATTTACGTGCATCCGAGATCTGAGTTTAAGCTGGCTCCACAATTTCTTCCTTGACATTGCTGTGCCCGTCCATAGGCTTGAATCCACGCCTGAAGACCGGACTCTCCTGGATTTTGTTCCAGTCATGGAGCGTTAGTCCGTTTTCCACTGAGCAGCTAACCTCTTCCTTTCCACGGGGAATCATTTCCTTCTCGTACACGCGGACGACCTCAGCAAGAGACGTGCTCCCATCCCGAAGACCTTTCAAGCCTTCCAGCAGATGGGAGACGTCGCAAATGCAATGGTTAAGCCCCTGGCCGCGATCTAGTAGCTCGAAGTTAGTAAAGCTTCGTGCAAAAGTTGAGTAGGTGATGAATCGAGAGCACATGGTGATTGCGCCATCAAGCACCGAAATCGAATGAAAGGGGATATCTCACATGGCGGCATCGGATGCGCGGCATCTCCAACCAAAGTCAACCGTCCCTTGCGATTGTCCCAAGTCTGGCTGACCCAGTAGCTGATATCGGCCTTGTGCACTTCAGTGTCATCCGGCACCCACAAGAACGCAGAGCGAGCAGGCTCGCCAAGCCCTTTGGCCCGCTCCTTGATCATTGCTAGTCGTTCTGGGTAACTCATCGAGTTGTCGCTCTCACCAAGCCATGCCATGGCCATGTGGAAGATCCATGATTCCGGATGGTCAGGGCCGTCAGGCATACTGGAGACTGCGGTGACTCGTCATTAGCCTGGCCTCCTATGGAGAAAGCAGCCGTGGTGCAGGAATGGTCTCTCCACTTACTTGACTGAAATGCGTGGAATGATCTCTGGCTCAGCGCCAAATAACTCGTTGGGAACTTCTGCCGTACAAACTGTGCTTTCTCGGCATCGCCGTAGCACACGGTCATGTTGGTATGGAAGATGGGAAACTTGGTCACTGCGGCGTTGTCGGCACTGTTCATAGCAGTTTCGCGCACTCGAGACCGAGGTCCATCTGTTCCTATGATCATGGTCCCAGACACAAGCGTTCCGTCGGCGAAGGTCGCAATAACTCCATTACCACTCTCGTTGAACGCAACGTCGGTAAGTTTTTTGCCGTACTATTCATAGTTCGATCTCAGCATACGGTCACTTCAAGCCAGCCGGTTTTTGCCGAGGAGCTGATGCACGCAAACGCCTTTACGTGCAAATGCACATCCTGGCAAAAGAGTGACGACTTACCTGGACATCAACTCCTTCAGCGCACATTGCCCGCATCTTGCTGCGTGGGACTCGCAAGCCGTCTGTGTATGGCACGCCGGTGATCATATCGCCTGTCTCCCCGTTTATGATGGGGTAGAGGCCAGAATGAATTCCGGCAGTAGGATTGCACGCGATTGTAGCTAGCTTTGTGAAGATCTCCTCCGGCAGTATATCTTTGAGTAGGGGTCGTGCCCAATGGATAGCCATAGTCCATTCATTACTGCGATAGTTCATCGAGACATCTCTTTCGAAGAGGGAATACCGTATTCCAGCCTGTGAAAGCGGTACCAGTCAATTCTCAATACCTTTCGTGTGTGGATGAGGATAGAGCCAGACCTTCTTGAGACCCTGGCAGGTCAGGAGGCCGGTAATGCCTAGACAAGATCAGTATCACGAAATTTTTCTTTTGCGCAACATTTTCTGAGATTGCAATGACATACCAGCACCGATGACAATGACGTGAAGATCCTGTGCAGTCATTTTTCCAATGCTTTCTGTTTGGTTGGTCTCTCAGAGCTCTTGATCTGAACTGTAGTAATTCAACGCGCGGTTTGCAGACTTTAGCTAGCACGAGGTCTTTCAGCACTTGATGTGCGAACTGGAGTTTTGATCTAAGATATAAATTTAAATATATCCCTGCAACACATTTGCGTCTAGCCCAGTGCTACGAGCTGACCCAAGGCTCGCTCAACCTCGGCGGCTTGGTGTCCGTGAAAAGGAACGATCGTTGCTGTTGACTGTTTCGGCCTGTACAGTAACACAAACTTCTAACTAACTGCACAAACAACAGTTAGATTCCTCACTAAAAGTTTGTGGAATGGCCCGTTACCTCTGGCGGCCCACCTGGTCGGTTCCCGGTATCCCACGGAACCCGGAATCCGCAGGATCAATTGGTGGACAGAACTTCCATGCGCCACTGCATCCGTCCACCCAAAGCATGGGTTTGAGTCAGCTTACTCGTAGATAGCTAATTGTCGTCTGTTTACACGAAACTGCAAGCTCCGGGAGTATGTGTGTTGCAAGCTCGCGCGTCCCGAGGCGTTCTCGACCTCTCCCTACAGCCGCAGGGTCCTCAGCATTTGGCCAGGGATTTGATCGAATAGTAACAGCATAAAGTGCGGGCCCCCGACCCAAAAAAGGAAGAGACGGTGAGAGCGATTTCCTTATCTTACATCCGTGAAGCCTTCAGGTGTCGTTTCATAGCTTCGAGTCATCTTCTCTCAAGTTTCTTGCAGCTCTTCCAAGTTATCGACAGGCTCGGCTTGCCTTATCCACTAACAGTATGGCGGATGCATCTACCCCACCACCCCCAGCTCTGACCTACTTGTGCAATATCAACCTTGAAGCTGCTCCTCCCGTCATTGTTGGAGCTACTGCTCTAGGGCAAAGAAGGGTGGTCACCATCACTGGGGGAACATTCGCAGGTCCGAAGCTCAACGGTAAGCACAAGATTCAAAGAAACGCGCCAAAGGCATACCATCGGCCTGGAGATTGATCATCTTCTCTTCTTAGGCAAAGTCAATGGAGGTACCATATGGAGTGTCACAAGTGAGAGCGGGGTATCAAATGTAGATGCAGTCTACACTATGCAGACAGACGATGGCGCTAGCATTATGGTCACCGAGAAGGCCCATGTACCCAATGTATTGTTGACCTTCGAGACTGCAAGTACTGAATATGCTTGGCTCAACAAAATCACGGCATATGCATCCGGTGCACCCAGCAAAGGGAAGAGCACCCTTATCACGTGGCAGGTTCGTATTGTCTTTCTCCCACCTTCACATCGTAGACTAATATCATTAGGTTGGCGTCTGAGCGCTTTCGCTTGTAGATTTGCTCATTAGTGTTCGAAACGTATAGCAAACCCAAAACTGGCGTCCGTAGTAGATTCTAGGTAATAGAAGCGAAATGGAACATCTTACAAGCACTCATTCAGATTCAAGAATTAGACGTAGATACTGAATGCTAAACTCGCTTTCACAATCGCTGGCCGCCCTGTTGAATATATAAATTCGTGCAAAAAATGTACATCAAGTTTGATCTCCATAAGAGCGCAATCTGACGTAGCCTTGAGTCGCCCAACTATTAACTAGCAACCAAGGACATCAAAATCAAGCTTAGAGGATTCACTTGAGGCAACACATCCTAAGTAGATTGCATACCGGGGCGAATGTGGGACGGACATGGCCTTTGCTCGAGCAATTGCGCTATCGAAAGCATTTGTTTCTTCTATCTTTTAAGTTGCGAACCTGAAACTCCAAACTCACTTCCCTCTTGTTCAAATGTTAACAGTCGACCCAAATGCAGCTATACAATAGGATTCCTTGCTTACGATATGCGTCCATAGGTACCCCTTCATCACAATGATTCTGACCATTCTAACGCATCATTTCACACATAGAAATTTCGGAATAGAAATAAGAGGACTGCTCTAATACCTTATAACTAGGTTGTGGGAAAGAGAATTGAAAGGGATTTCACCACTCAGCCAAAAACTGGCGCTAGAGCCTAGTCTCTACGTACTGGGAATAAAATCTATGAGTCATTAATTATTTATGGGACAACGTGTAGAGTATTCGAGCGAATAAGCTGGATGAATAGCAGATACTGATCTTATTGATTACGCGCGGAGCTTCTGCCCAAGACCTGCATGGCTACGTCAGGATTCAACTTACTTTCCTTCTCGCATGACATGTCCGGCAGGATTAGTGATGTAGCCTATCTACCAACGATACCATTACCAATACCAGAGGCGGAAGGCTTTATCAATAGTGGAGTTTAACGTTATAAGCTTAAGTATGCCTTTTCCACGCTGGTCTCAGGCTTATTAGTCTCTTAGAAAGTCGAACTCGGACAATTACATTTAATCGACGCGTGCGTGGTCTGAAAAGCTGCTCTTGCAGGGTCGTGGGGAAGTGGAAGCCCAGACTGCTGGAGATTCCTTGAGCCGGAGATCTGACTACACCAAACCTTCAAATCCAATCTTTTGTGAGCTTCGGTTGCAAGGGAAACGGCACCCCTGCAGTACGATTAGAGGCGAAGAGTTAAATGCCCTAGAATCCGCTCAGCTTTGCTGAATACGTTGAACACCACAAATATTGTGTAGCTTCGATCAATGACTTCGCTTCTCAAAAAAGGCTGCAAGTCAGATAGGGTCATATTAGATAATAACGACCATCACTTCTGATCAGATCAGGGCCATCGGCTATCGAGGCAGAGGGCAATCTCCCATCTGCGAGCTGGGCTACTTCTGGAGAGAAACTAAGGAGGAGGTGAAGAAACCGCGCTTCTCAAAACTGCTGAAGCCGGACTACGAAGCTCCTCTACCATGGGACCATATATACACATTGGACAGCAGTGGCCGGCACGTCTGGATGAAAGTCGTATTCATACTCTTTTTCATTGGGTTGAACGGCATGTGAACATTTCTGCTTTTGATACCCCTGAAACATGCCTACGAAGAATCAGTAAGCGGACCCTCACTAGAAGTTGGGATAGAGTTTAATACTTGTACAATACGCACTGCCAAATCAATGATTCAATGCAGTGTTGCTTAGCCCGCCTTCGCCGATCTGGAAACGCGATCGGGATAAGACACGTTGCAAAGGGGATATTGTCTTTCTATGAGCTGAAGAGATTGGTCAGGTACTGGATGAAGGCAAAACGCAAGATATATGATTGAGAACAAGGGTACGCGTAGAGGTGATAAATGATCTTGAAAAAGCATGCTTGCATGTAAGGCGGAATTACAAATTGTGGAAGCAGATGTGCAATGATTCTATACTTGCGTACAGTACATGCTTCTACATTAAATACATCAAGAGAAACAAAAGCTTGAGAACAAAAATTCAAGCAGGGTATGCCGACAGGTAGTCAGATACTGGCCGGGGTCTTAAGTGGGCCCCATGGATTCTCGAATCAACTCCCCCAACCTTTCTCCGCCTTGAGCTCTCATCATACTGAAATGATGCTCATCATCTACGACGAACACGCTAACATCACGGTCAGGGAACAGCTGCGCCCATTTACCAGGTCCCAGATCCGTCCTCCTTTCCGTGAGAAATTTCATACCCTCAGTATCTTCGTCCTCAGCCGTTGCAGGCGGAAGATACGCATACTTCTTGCCGTCAAAAGCGCATGCACCCGCCCAGATAATGGTAACTCTACCTGGACTGCTACCATCGACCGGCATTGGTGGAGCGTGATAATCATGCAACAGCTCAATTGTTGCTTCAAAGTGGGGCATCAGCCATTCTGGCATCCTGGAAGGCTCTGGTGGCAATCCATTCTGGCCAGCATTTACATCCATTTCCAGACCAAAAATGCCAACCTTCGAGCAGTGATCGAAGAAGCGTCGAGGTAATCTGTCAAGACCGTCCGTCGGCGCGGGCGAATCGATCAAAGTCAGCGTTGCAATTTCTTCCCCGGAAGCCATGAGTTCCTGCGCTACAGCATAAGCTAAAATGCCGCCGGCAGACCAGCCGCCCAGATGATAAGGTCCGCTCGGCTGATGCTTGCGAACACCTTCAATGTAGGATAGCACAATTTCAGGAAGTCGCCGGCTGTCCATTTCATGTGGGTTCCTTGAAGGGAAAACATGGTCAATATCAAATCACTAATGGCTAGCTCGTCGATGACTTACCTCATGAAAGGGGAGTTGAATCCAATAATTGCAGTGGAGCTCGCTATCCTTGGAAGTTTTACATATGAAGTAGCAGCACCGCAGCCATCAGGGAAAAGAAAGAGCCGTTTGGTGGCTCGTTTCGAGCTGCCTTGTAAAGTAATTGACCAGGCCGGTTTAACAGGGGGCAACACTTGATGACTGTGAAGCACAGAATTATCGGTAAATGTATCCAAAATTTCGGTATCCGGTGTATTTGCGAAGTCCTTAATGCTCGAAGGAGACGAGCCACCCGAAGGGGGGGTCATGCTTGGTTCCGATCCAGAAGTCTCCTTTCCAGTCTCGGAGGCCTGAGATTCGCCTGTTATGTAATTCTTCAATCCTCCAACGTTGGGAAATTCCAAAAAGAGTGATCTATCGGAAATTTCGAGATCAAGTTCATCCCGCATACGACTGCAGATGACGAGCGACAAAAGCGAATCCACGCCGATATCCGCAAACGATACATCATTGGTGAGATCTGCAACGTCGATTTGGCTTTCCTCGGCTATGATGGTGAGCGCGCTCTTCCAATTGGCCTCCATTCCCAGGGTATCGATGTCTAAAGTGTCACTGCGGATAGGAACAATCTCTTCCTCCATCGTTTCCGTGATAGTAGTAGACTCCTCAGCCTGACCATTCAGTCCCTTCAAGTATGTCTTGAAACCGCCGATTGTGTTGAATTCGAGGAAGATAGAAGATTCTAAGTCAATTCCAAGTTCATCTCTGATCCTGCTGCTGACCATCAGAGATAGCAGCGAATCTACCCCAATGTCATCAAAACGGGACTCATCAGTCAGCTCGTTCATCGCAATTCCGCTTTCCTGAGATATGATCTGTAAGGCGATAGTCACTGCAGGTGTTTCTACAGACCTCTGTGCGATTGTAGATTTATGCGTTGTAGTCTTTTTGATCACAGTCTGCGCGCAATCCTGGCCACTGGTGGCCGTGCTTGGTTTGCTTGATGTGGGAGCAGAGATTCGCTTGTTAGCAGCATTCACGATATATTGCATCAGTCGCTTCGGTACTCCTTGAAGCTACCCCAAAAAATCAGCTCGAACTGTTGTTTGGACAAGAGAGGAGGGGAAAGGTGCTTACAGCGACACCACCAAAGGTGCCAACGACTGCATCTTCGTCAAATATGGTTATATCGCCGCTCCAGAGCTTGTCCTCTCCCTCGGTCATTTTGACGTGGGTGGAGTACATCTTGGAAGGGTCAATGCTTTCAAACAGCTGAAGCGATCTCCAGCCATGATTGACAAACAATTCTTTGTCGAGGTCGACTCCTTCATTGCCGTTCATCACAAACCCGCCGAGTTGAGAAAGTGCGTCAATGTAAGCTGGATTCGTATGAAATCTTCCCTCTTTCAAAACGTTGGCAAAGTTAACGCTTCCGGTCGCTTCAAGTGCATCGTTGTCCAAAGTAATCTCCACAAGGCCGCGATAATTTGGGTCAAAATCGGCGAGCTGTCCAACCATTTTGTAAATCATTGCCTTGCTGAATCTGAAGGTCAGTCCAGAATTGCCAACCTGGCTCTTAAGTGAGCTGATACGAGACTTGATTTGAGCAGCAGTGACTTCCTGAGCTTGCCGAGCAACATTGACATCAAATAGGCGAAGCAGACAGTGGGCATGCTGTTCTGTGATTTTGCCATTTTTCTAAGATCACCCCATTAGCGATACGCTACGCTTAAGTGTGCTTGCAGACTCACATTGACGCTTGAGAAAGTGCAAGAAACACTCCTGTCCTTAGAGTCTAAACGAGCAACAGTACGCAAAAGTTGCGGCTTTCCGTCGGAATTGGCGACCAGGGCGCTTTGAATGGTCATATCGGCGACTTCCACGCCAAATGAACAGTTGGTGGGTTCCAGTATCTCCTTGGCATATTCTCCAATCGTTAAAGCGATATCCGCATACACAGACTGTGGAGTACATGAGCTGACTGACAGGTGGTGCGAACGAATTTGTCTCAAATGGGTGAGGGTTCGAAGAGAAAATAAGAAAAACGAAAAGGGAGAACGTACTGGAGTGCACAGAGGTACACCATAGACCTTATGTCCTTGGACCATAGGGTGAAGGTCGGGCCGACTGAGATCGGCTTCCACAATGAGTTCTCCACCTTTGTCGGCCAACTTGTCCTGAATGATTGTATGGATGGAAGAACTCTCAAGCTTAGTGGGCCCAATGCGAAGTGGCGGATCTCCTTTACGGAGGGACCAATCGTGCACATATTGGATCCAATACTCTTTCAAGTCCCAACTATATGAGGGGAGGTCCAGACATTGCTGACAAGACTCAAAGTCCTTGTGGTATGCGGTCCAGTCGACTTCGACTCCTTTGATATAGAATTTCGAAAGCGCATCGCTTAATAGCTTCCAGCTATCCTCTCCTTTCTGAATAGAGGCAAAAGTTTGGAAAGATGATCCGGCAACTTCTTTGATCATCTTGACAACAACCGGAGCCGACCCAATCTCAACGCCAATCATCTTTTCCTCGAGTAGGCCCTCCTCCTTTGCAAGCTTCAAAGCTTCTAACATGTTTACACTTGCTCTGCAATGTCGTGCAACGAAGTCCGATCCAAAGTCTCGGCTCTGGTGGATGACCTTTCCGCAGGCCGGAGAAATTACGGGGATGACAGGTTCCGCAAATCTTATACCTCGAGCCAGGGAGTCGAGAGAGGTGAGGACTGGATCAACTTGAGATGTGTGATAGGCGTACGGCACTTCGAGGAAAGTGTGCGACAGGCCTCGCTTGGTGAGAGATGGGCGGACTTTGTTCATCTGATCCCTTGTCCCACCCAGAACCGTGCTCTCCCGGCCGTTAAAGCAAGATACTTCGTAGCTATCTCCAGGAGGCCCGAGCAAACTAGCCAGACCTGTAGCACTTGACCGGATTGCGAGCATGGCATGGCTCCCCTCTTCGCAATGGGACTCCAGTAGCTGAGCTCTACGTCCAACTAGACTGATTACATCGGCTTGTGACAGAACGCCAGCTGCGTATAAGGCTGCAAATTCCCCGAGGCTGTGACCGACGACTGCTTTTGGAGCTACACCAAAAGATAGCCACATGCGAAATAGAGCCATTTGAAAACATACTGATGCTAACTGAAGCATTGTAGGAGTCGCTCTGCTGTGTGCATCGTTTGCGCTCTCGAAAAGGGATCGAATGGATGGCAGTTCTAGACGTAAACAAATTTGATCATAACGTTGGATGTCCGCCCGAAAGTCGGCAAGCTTGGAGTAGAGATCACTTCCCATGCCAGCAAAATGAGCTCCCTGGCCGGTAAACGCGAAGACGAAGCCAGGTGTGCCTATTGGACGAGAACTGCCGTCTTTCCCCTCCAACGATGCTTGGAGTGACTTTTTGACGGATGTCAGATCAGATCCGACCGCCATGACCCTATGTGGATGATGCATGCGACGAGCAGTGGTCGTGTAAGATAATCTGGAAAGAACTGAGTTAGTAGAGTCATCCTGTCCATCGATCCATGTAATCAGCTTCTTGAGGTTGTTCTCCAGTGATGCTGGTGTCTTGGCTGACGCTGCAACAACATGATGTGCCCGAGGGTCGGCCTCATCCGATCTTGGGACTTGTGGTGCATCTTCGAGGACGAGAGCTGTATTTCCGCCAGCAGCCGAAAAATTGTTTAACAACACCTGCCGAGCAGAGCCCTTCGGTCGGGGCCACTGGACAGGTTGTTCTGCAATGAAAGTGTTCCTGGATGGGAGGTCTGGGAGTTTATGATTTATTTTAGTCTTTATTCCACAATGCGGAGGAATCGTCGAATGTTTTAACATCAACAGCACTTTTGCTAGACTTGTCACGCCTGCAGCAGCTTCACCGTGCCCAACATTTGATTTTGCTGCACCAATGTGGAGGGGTTGATGGTTATTCCTGACCGCTGACTGAGGACTAATAGGAGCAAGTGTTTCCAGCACAGACAGTGTCTCGCCGGCATCTCCTGCCTGAGTCCCAGTCCCATGCATCTCACAATAGCTGATGCTATTTGCGTGTACGCCGGCTTCGGCGAGTACTCCTTCAAACAAAGCTTGCTGTGCACCGACATGAGGACGCGTGATAGAGTCTGCCTCGGCAGAATGGTTCGTCGCAATAGCCAGGATACACGCTTGAATGGGGTCCTTATCCACAACGGCGTCCTCGAATCGTTTCAGGATCGCAGTAGCAACAGCCTCGCCTCGACAATAACCATCAGCCAGATCGTCAAACGTTTTGCAGTTACCAGTCCTTGATAGGAAATGGCCGCGATCAAGACCTGCAGTCATGTCAGGATTCGTCAGTACATTCGTACCGCCGACAATAGCGGTATCAACTTCGCCCCTCCACAGAGCATTGCAAGCCAAATGAATCGCAGCAAGGCTAGAGCTGCAAGCTGTGTCAATAGTATAACTTGGACCAGAAAACTTAAAATGATAATTAATTCTTCCCGGTATAAAGGCACGATTGCCGCCAGGGATAAAGTAGGTATCAATGTCCTGGGCTGAGTTGGTTTCCATCCAATCATTGCTCGTCGAACCAAAGTAGACGCCTACACGGTCTTTCTGTGTGGACTGAGTGCGACCTGGCACAATGCCAGCGTGCTCAAGGGCTTCCGCCGCGGTCAAAAGGGCGATGCGTTGAGCAGGATCCACTTGAGGCGCTTCTCGTGGTGACATGTTAAAGAATCGAGCATCAAAGTCCGCAGCATCCTGTAGCCAGCATCCAAATCCGGTCCCACTGACATTCTTGGTCGCGGAGGTTGTTGTAACCTCGCCAACATGAGTATTGGCATTCCATCGAGATGGAGGCACAAGCTCATGTGTGTCCACTCCACGTACCAGAATGTCCCATAGGGCGTCCATACTTTGGGCATGTGGGAAACGACCGGACATGCCAACAATAGCGATCTTGGACTTGGCTGTAGGAGAATTGCACAACTCGTGGGGACCTAGGAGCTGTGGCTCTGCCAATAGGGAGGTACGTTCTCGGATGGTATTGCCGAGCAATTTGTGGATCGAAGGTCCAAGGCCATCAGAGGTGGCTGCGATCGGATGGATGGCAAAACTACCACTCTCCCCCAACGACTGGATGTGACGGGTCACCCTGCCAGCCATGAGATCCCATCTAATAGCATTCTGCAGACAATCCTGCGTGGCAAGTTTCAGTGCGTCGAGAAAAGAGACTGGTGAGATCGTCTGCCCTGTCGTGCTAGATACGATAGGAATCGCACTGGTCGCGGGCCGAGCGCGAATCTGACCGTCGGCCAGGTCAAACAGGAGTGCATCAACATCCTCGTCGCTGTAGAGATGCTTGGCGTGGTAGGGAGCTGTGATATTGATGCGAACGATGGTACGACGGGCGTGGGATAGCTCTGAAAGGAAAAGGTCGAGTACGTCTGGTGGAGCAGAGACGCTGTTCTGGGTTGACGCGATGCGAGCACTGATGTAAGGAGACGCGATCTTGGTCAACGCCTGTTCACGTGACTCAGTCAGCAAGCGTGAGCGTGATAACGTGATAACACTAAGCCAGAAGCAGTCTAATATCCTCGAGACCGATCATGCTAAATTCATTCCGATGGAAGATGAGGAAATAGCACGCACCTTTTCGCGAGCAAAGTCCTCGATTGAGCGTGTAAGCTCGTCTTCACTTGCACCTATTATTGCCGCTGTCCATGACTGATAAAGGCCCGCTGAATCTTGCTTGGAGTAGATACGGCTGCCGACATCCCAAGCACACGCTCCAACTCGAAATGCCACTGCCACTGTTTGCACTCCCAGCGAGAGCAGATCTGATGGGCTAGATGAACAACTGACAGCCACAGCAGACAGTGAGCCTGTGCAGCGTCCAGTCAGACAGGCATCTTGTGGCGTTGGAAATGTCCTGCCAGCATATCCATGTTCACTGATCAAAATGACGTTTAGCACCTACTAAATCTTAGCCCATAACTGAGTGGAGCTTACTTACTGCAAAAAAGCACCCAAGTGACAGATGCAAGTCAATGCTTGGCTTAAAGCTGGGTTTAATGTGCCTGCCCGCCACAATGGAATCAAATTGGTCAGCTTCGAAAACCGAGGACAATCCAGCTGTTTGCTCCGTTCAAGTCTGGCGACCTCTTTCTTCAATGTCTGACAACTTCTCTCAAAGAAATCTGCCAGGAGTGGATTGTCATACGTGTGGAGCAATTTGGACAATGGATCACCGATGTCGTATGTCTGGTCGCCAAAAACATAGACTCGTATCGAGGCCGCCATTGTGAAGGGTATGCTTCGAAGCGACTGCAGAGACGACTTTATGGGAATGAAGAGTCTCGTAATTTACCGGATCGATAACTCAGCGAAGACGATGTCCATACTCTGAGACCTCTTGTCAGAGATCCGGGAACCAACACCTCTTGCGTGGCTATCTCGATACCAAGTGGCTCAATGCACGTACTAGCAACTTTACCCACGGGCACACCAGACTATAAAGTTCCTACAAGATTCCTTGTTTGCACTTTAACGGACCTTGCCGGACTTTGAGTACCGTGAATGCATCTCGACTAGGTCAGAATTGAACGACTCCGAAAACGATCATCACATGGCGAGAAGTCACTCTACCTTCCTCCTTGATTGGGAGTATGGTAGCCTAGTGTTTGCATGGACTCTCTGCTATCATCAGCGGCAAGCGACTTTGCGACGCTCCGGGAAGATCAGCGATCGGGGATGGCCGTCATGGAAAGATGAGTATTCTCCTGTCAACCGTGTGGACTACCGCATCTCTGTGCATCTTCACGGGACCGCGGTACTCTACTTGCTCCGTTATCCTGTCTCAGATATGGACTACCATACTCCGACGATTAGCCTCGTCTGTCTTGCCGCTCAGATGAATGCCGAACCAAACCTAGTGCGACCTGTACCCACCAGCTCTCTCGGAGAACGCACACCGATCTACCTGAGCTACTCTAACACAGCATCCGGGAAATAGGTCCGATCACCGAACAAAAGGAGCAGAACCAAGAGTGAGGCTTTTGCCGAAGATACCCCTCTGGAAATTACCTATTTCCTGTAGCTGAGCTCCGTCTAGTAAGCTACCCTCTTCCAAAATTGTGGAGCACGTTGGCTCAAATTTTCCTCTCTTGTTAACTGCTGGTAATTCTAGGTGCTCTGGCTTTATTCCCTAGTTCATCATGATTAAGGACGTGAATGCGAAGACGATTCTTCACAATACACTTCATGAAGCCTCTTCCGCTGGTGAAGAAATCCTCGAAATCTTACAGACGTCTAGTGGACAAGAGGCTACTGCTACCCAGGACCTGTTTGCGCTAAATTCGCCTGTTCCTGCCCATGATGCTCTGCAAAGGCCTCTCAAGGAGTTAGCTGAAGCAGCTACACGACTTTTGCAATTTGCGACGGATCCCAGAGACTATCTTCCGCATTTGGCCGCCAATGTAGGTCCACACTCCAGTGATCACGTTGGCTAAATATGTCTGAACTACCGTGCCTATTGATGACTTTGTACCCAACAGTATCAGCACCTAGTCTGCCTCAAATGGCTTATCAGCCTGGAGGTGCTCAAACACATTCCGCTATTAGGAAAGGTCAGCTATTCGCAGTTAGCTTCATCAGCAGATGTTCCAGAGTCTCAGCTCAAGGGTGTCGCCAGGATGGCCATGGTCCATGGATTTCTCCACGAACCTGAGCCCGGGACTGTTGCTCACAGTCGCAGCTCAGCTCTTCTGGTTAAAGATGAGAGTTTCATGAACTGGGCTCGATGGATGACGAATTATTCAGCTCCAACAGCCTACCAATTCCCCGAAGCCACAAAACGCTGGGGGAATACCGAAGCAAAAAACGAAACCGCGTTCAATTTGGCCATGGACGTGAGACAGCCTTTTTTTGATCACCTCCGTCAACAGAAGGAGATGAATACCATGTTTTCGGGTTACATGCGAAACGTTGCGTCAACAGAGGGTGTTAGCTTCAAACATCTCGTAAACGGATTCGATTGGGCCAAACTCCCATCTGGCGCTACTGTAGTCGACGTTGGGGGATCAACTGGACACGGAAGTATCGCTCTGGCCAAGCAATATCCTCATCTGAAATTCATTGTGCAAGATCTGCCGGAGACTATCGCCAACGCCAAAAAGTCCTTGGACTCTTCGGACGTGACTCTTTCATCGCGCATTGACTTCATGGCCCATGATTTTTTCCAACGTCAACCTGTCACTGATGCTGATGTGTATCTGTTAAGAATGATTATTCATGATTGGCCTGATGCTGAGGCGACGAAAATTTTAGAACATCTCAAAAAGTCCCTGAACAAACCGGATGCTCGTATTCTTATCATGGACACAGTCCTACCCCAGCCAGGCACCATTCCAATCCTCCAGGAGCGTCAACTCCGGGTCAGGGACTTGACTATGATGCAGGTTTTCAATGCTAAGGAGAGAGAGATCGAGGATTGGAAACAACTTACTCGAAGTGCAGGACTTCAAATATTGCATGTCGAGCAACCATTGGGAAGTAATATGGGTATTCTGCAGGTGGCATTTCGAGAAGAAGTTCATGTGAACGGAGTACACTCATCGACTTCCATTGTCGCGAATGGAGATTATGATGGGCACGTAAAAAGCTCACATGAAGATGACCACGTCCTTGATGGCATCTCTTTACCAATCAATGGAAACATTGAGAATGTCAACGCCACCCAAAAATCAGACAGGAATCAGATGCCAATTCTCATCATAGGAGCCGGTATCGGCGGGCTTTGTCTCGCACAAGGCCTTAGGAAGGCGGGAATTGACTTCCTTGTCTTCGAGAGAGACCTGTCTGAGGCATATCGGCCACAGGGATACCGACTTAAGCTCGAAGCTGACGCCTCTGAAGCGCTTCGAGAAAGTCTCCCTGACTCGGTGTACAAAGCCTTTGAGTTATCTTGCGCGGTTTCGGCGGTCGGCGAAACGGACTACGACCCAATCAGTGGGGTGTGCATCAGAAGCCGTGCTGGCGGAGGTCTTTCGGGCCGCCAGGGGCTGCGAGCGAGTTATACGGTCGATCGAGCAACCTTTCGATCCGTACTCATGACCGGGATTGAGGATAGGGTCATATTCGGAAGAGAATTGACGTCCTATGAAAGTAGACAAGATACTGGCACTGTGACCGCAAAATTCAGAGACGGGTCGCAGGCAGCTGGATGTTTACTGGTCGGTGCAGACGGCTCTCGATCCATCATACGCAAACAGCATCTGCCAAAGCACAAATTCGTGGACACGGGCGCAATGTGTATATACGGCAAAACCACCATCACACCAGCTCTACTTCAGCGATATCCTAAGCGGGCATTACAATGGATGACGGTATGCACTGACAGAGCACCTTTGATCCAGTCGATCTTGATTGGTGATAGCCCCTTAACTTTGCTCTCAGAACCTATACGGTTCGAAGCCCAAAATAGAGCCCAGATGCAGCAGCTCCCGGAGGATTACGTCTATTGGGTGTTGATCGGGCGTAAAGAGATATTTACCGATGCAAGTAGTGGCAACGCAGCCGAGGTTGCTACGTTGGAGCGCGGACCGGAAGAATCGGCACGTCAGAGCCTGGAACTCACGAAAGAGTGGGACTCCTCGTTGAGGTCGATCTTCGAGATGCAAGATGTCCAGCAGTGTTCGACTTTGCGCGTCGCTTCAGCGACTCCAGAGATACCATGCTGGGACCCATCGTCCACTGTAACATTAATCGGAGACTCCATTCATGCAATGTCGCCCTGCGGTGGTGTCGGAGCTAATACCGCACTCCGAGATGCGGCAGAGTTGGCAAGACTAATCGCCGATGGGGGAGTAGGAGCGTTGACGGCAGAAAGGGTGGGCATGTTTGAGAAAGACCTCAGAAAACGTGCCTTCGGAAGCCTAATGAGGAGTTTTGCTGGGTCAAAGAAGATGTTCGACCAGCGTCCATTCGACGATTTGCAGGTGTTGGATATGTAGAAGTCGCCTTATAAGCATACCTTCAAAAGCTGGTGTTCTCGGCAAATGCCGGTAGATTTACTTTCCCCGGTGCACATTGCCCCAATTTTTGAGCTCATTCAGTGCCTTTCATTCCAAGTCTACTGACAGGCAATAATGCTACTGATCTAGAGCTTCGTGATTCTAGATATTTGACAGATTCCGCAAAGAACTTTTGATTTTGCTTGACGTGGCATCTGTCAATGCTTGCACTATAATTCACTAGATGCAGATCCTATTGTACGTGTACTCCCTATTCCAGAATTACGAAAAGCAATCCCTGGAGCGTTTCACCCTAGGTAATGGGGGCGCTGCCCTGCGCCTACCAACAATGAAAATACTGTTACTCACCCGAAGTCTGACCGCTTTGAGCATCTTTCTCGGTCGATTGCCTTTCATCATTGCGGTCAAATGTCCCTTTGGGCTTCTTCTCCTTCACACTCAACCAAGGTATGAATGCGCTGCCGAAAATACTCAGACCTGCCGTGGCAACCGAGACGTAGAATGTCTGTTTTGATACGCTTTAGTGTACGGTGTCAATTTCACCGGAATCGGAATGTGTTATACCTGTGTGATCGCCTCATTGTATGCCGACTTCAACCGGTCCAGGTATACGGGATCTACTAGACTCGAAATGTGGGTCGCGCCTTGTGATAAGAGGGAGACAGGATCAACCGGAATTCTCTGAGCGATAACATTCTCGATGAGTTTATTATTGAACACATTCTGTGCCACAGAAATGAATATTGATCCACCAAATGTCTGCACAAATATTATGATAGCAGTTCCCTCCGAGACTTGGTAGTCCGGCAAGGCAGTCTGTACGGCGATGAGAGGTTGTTGCAGGCCCTTGACGAGAGTAAGAAGTACAGTCGGCTTCCGTCGTTTTGGACACAGATTAAGAGACTTACGAAGCCAATCCCGGCGCCATAAGCCACTTGATAACCGATCCAATATGCTGAGTTCGATTCAGGGGTCAGTGTAGAGAGTAAGCCGGCTCCCTATATGACTCTTCAGGTTAATTTTCGCTTGTCGTCAATCTCATGGGCTAGCGTTCAACGATAGAGCGATCTTGGACTCACCACAGACGCCAGTATACTTGCGATGATACAAGCCCACGTGTAGTAACCGAGAGCAAAGACAAGTCCACCTGCCACAAAAGATAGGATGACAGTCCCTAGTATGCTCGGAAGATTGTGAATCCCGCTCTGGGTAGCGGTGTTTCCTTTGATGGCTTGGAACCAGATTGGAAGGTAGTAAGTGATTGCCAAGAAGGAGCCAAAAATGAGGAATGAAAAGACTGAACAGGCCCATATGGTGCGCCGCTTCATGACACTTATTGGCACGGTAGCTCGATCCTTCTGCCAAACTTGAAGTCCGACGAATACGCCGAAAAGAAGTCCTGACAGAATGAACAATACGATGATTCTAACGTTCTTCCAGTGATACTTTGAATTACCCCACTGCAAAGCTAGCAGCAGACAGACTATTGTGGGAACGAGAGCTGCAAGGCCGAGAACATCCAAACTGTGAAACTTCTCCTTGAGCGGAAGCGACCATCTAGGATTTTTACCAGCATCTTTTTGTGTCATGAAAAGAAATACAGCGATCGCAGTCAAGAAACCAAATGCCAAGTTAATGTAAAAGCAGAGTCGCCAGGTGACATATTCTAGATGATGTAGGAGAAATTAGCGCGTCCGAATAGGGTGTGGAATGCGGTAGGTAGGACTGCTCCTACCGGTGAAGGCTCCTCCCATCCTGTGGAGAGAAAAGACAGCGATCAGCAGGTAGCTTCTAGTTTAGCGTTGTGCGAAAAGAGACCACTCACAGAGGCCCTGCCACGCTTGCAATGGCGTACATGCCTCCCAGGACTCCATTGTAGATAGGTCGCTGATTTAGGGGAATTGAATTTGCAATGATAAGAGTGGCCTATTCGAAGGCAGAAAGCAATCAGCAAGAATCAGGTTATGGAGCACTCTTGTGGCGTTGGTTAGACAGACCCCTGAGAATATGCCTCCAGAACCTATGCCGGCTACAGCCCTACCCATTATCAAGCCAACAGAATTTGGTGCTGCGCCACAAACAAGGCTGCCCAACTCGAAGATACCAAGTGCTACTAGGAACACCCATTTGATAGGGAAGAGGTTGTATAGCTTGCCGTACGAAAGTTGAAAGGCGCACGTAGTGAGCTGTTCGGGTGAAGACAGGAGTCAGATACGCACCGAGAAGTGTAGTTGGAGAGCATCTCCACTCACAAGATAAGCCGAGCCATACCAGCTATATGGAAGTCAGATTCTCGTGACTAAAAACGTACGATAGGGAGTGAATGACGAGCCTACCCAACATCTTCGAGTGACTTAAACTCGTCGGTTATCCTTGGAATCGCGGTGGCAATGATTGTATTGTCCTAGAACGACATCAGTCTGATAGCTCGTGTGTAGCGATTTTAGAGCTATCACTGGAGCAAGTAGGGACTTACAAGAGCTTGGCAGAGGACAGCCAGACATAGACTAGAGCAGCTGTCACCATCTGCAAGACGTTGGTTGATTATGCTAGAGAGATGCGTACGCTGCGAAAAGTAACAAGAACTTCAGCCTGTCAGAATACTTGGAACTATCCTGGTCTACGTGCTGCGATGGATTCGCAGGGTCGTTGCGTCTTTGGACCTCTGTGCTGGTCAGGTCACTCGCCATGGTCGCTGCACCTACCAGAAGTGTTTGACGCTGCTCTTGTACTGTATGTCGGTGGAAGCTGTCAATGTGTTGTTCCGGAAGAAGATCAATAGAGTACGGCAACTCCACCTACCTCATTCCGCAGACAGGTTGGTTATCAAGGGAAACAGTGTACACTGTGTCATTTGTCACGAGCTTTACGATGGCCAAGTTACACAACGAAACGGGACGTACAGAGCAGCTGCCCTACTCTTCCTAGTCCCGATCTCAGGTCTAGATTATCGCGTCCATGTAACCTGACGTGGACAGTTTCTGCGTGGATCAATACTTCGTCGAGCCCCGCATTCTCTTCAATTATCTGGCTTGACAGTTACTCTGGCATATGGGCTTCCACAAGACTTGCCCAGTCACGACTCAAACTTGCTATGTCTGGCTATTCAGTCTAGAGTAGTTGGAGATGTCTGCCTCGGCTCCCTGACGTCGTCTTCATCTTCCACACGTCGGGCAATTCTGGGCACCCCGCAAGTCCCAAGCCTTTCAAGCCTCCTTATGTCGAGAATTCGGGGTTGGTGGTGAAACGATGGGGAAAGGAGGCCCCTAGTCCCTGGCCCTTGATCCCTGACCCCTCGAGTCCCGCCTTAACAATGCCAACTTTGCCGAGTTAGGCGAGTAATTTCCCGAGAGCCGATTTCAGCCGCCGAAACCATACTCTACTTGAAGGTACGGACTACTGGGCTATTGTCTTCTATTCACGACCAGCGCCTCAAGATGGACGATGATTTCTGCATGCGCACGGATCTCGCTCACCGAGACACTATTCGCTCCCCGAGGCACCTTTTAGCTACCATATCGGACTTCCGAAGAGCAGCTCGGAAGCGTGGAGAGGTCAATGGCATCCGATGTCAACCGTGTACGACACTATGTTCCACTTGAGAGCGTGCTGGCTTGGCTGTCCGGGACCGTTCGAGGCGGGCTAAGCTGCTGATATCACTGCAAATTCAATAGCTCTCTTGATGCTGCGAAGTTCGATGCGTCTTTGACCTGTATGCTCGTTATTACCGTCTCCGCAAAATGGTTGTCATTGGCAATCTCCCACAGTGGATCTTGAGTTTGCCTAGAGTAGGACCCTACAATGCTGGTGAAGCCTCGCAGGCCTCTGCTCGTCCAAACTCCTACGAACACAGCAGACAGCATGGCCTCGTTAGCCCTTGGGCTGCGGTGTCGTCTTCTGGGTCGTGCGTGAGTTCTCCTTCGGACCTCTGTGAACTGAGGACTTTCATTGACTTCCCCTCAAGTGCGGAGCAATATCCAAGCAGATGAAAGATCGCGTCGTCTTTCCCAACGCCACTGCTTACTCAGATTCTGTTGGTTCCTATTGGAGCTTGAAAAACGTGGATATCCATCCCAATTGTATCGTTTTACCTGAATCTTCCGAAGAAGTCTCCACTGCTATATCAATACTTTCTTCTGGTGCAAATATATGGCAGGATAAGTGCCAATTTGCAGTTCGCGGAGGAGGGTAAGTTTGGAGTCAATGCTTCCCTAGATTTACTCGTCTCATACGTCTAAGCTAACAGGGAGGCGGGCAGACACACTCCATACGCTGGAGCCGCAAACATAGAGCAGGGTGTGGTCATCGATCTGTCAAACATGCCATCTCTTGGCCTCGCGCCAGATCACAAGACCATCACTGTCTCTCCTAGTCAAACATGGGACCAGGTTTTCGCAACTCTTGATGTGTTTGACTTGGCCACACTTGGAGGTAGAGTAGGTGGCGTAGGCGTTGGTGGCTTGACCACGGGCTGTATGTAGATGTTCAATCTAATCCTTTTAAAGCTATCCACGATACTAACCAAGGTACATATAGGTGGAATTTCGTACTTCTCACCTCGCTATGGTTTTACCTGCGATGTGGTTGAGAACTTTGAGGTATGCAAGACTGACAAATTTATGTGATAGGTCACCCTAGTCTGACTTCTTTAGGTGGTACTCGCAAACGGCGACATTGTTGATGCCAATGCCACTTCGCATGCGGATCTCTGGAAAGCCCTCCGAGGCGGCTCCAATAACTATGGCATCGTCACATCCATTACACTGAAAACGTTCCCGCAAGGTCAATTTTGGGGTGGTCAGACATTCCACTCTGCAGGAACCAGGAAGGCCAATTTCAAAGCCTTGGAGAGTCTCATCGCTTCACACCCCTATGACGAGTACGTCCATTTCATCAACACCCTGGTCATTACCAACATGACGAGGGCATGGATCGTCGGCAATAGCCTTCAATATACTAAGAGCGACCCACCCGAGCCATTTCCGGAAGTGTTTAAGCCCTTTACCGATATCCAACGCATTCCAATCTTCCCTGGTGGACCTGACAATACTCTGCGGGTCGACAACCACTCAGACTTCACTCTGGAGTATGCTGCCTTATCTACGTACAAGAAGCGCTGGCAATTCGCCACCATTAGCTTTGGTAACTCGGCTGTAATGATGGAAGAGTTCTTCCAACTTGCAAACCAGACCGTTGCCCCCTTTGTCGCTTTGCCCGGTTTCCAGGTTTCGATTGCCTATCAACCGTTGCCGACGATTATGTCTGAGCGACGTGGTGCAGTCGACTCACTTGGTCCAATACAAACGGAAGGCAATATGTTTTTTATCCACTGGGCGATGGCAGTAGACGGTTCCGAAATGGATACAGATGGCCCGTTTCAGAGCGCAGTGAGGGACCTCTTTGCCGCTGCGACAAAGAAAGCGAAGGCTCTGGGTGTGCAAAGGGACTATCTACCACTGACCTACTCGGATAGCTGGCAAGACCCGATTGGGAGTCGTAGCGAAGGTACAATTGAGGAGATGTGGAAGACAAGCAAAAAATATGATCCCACGCAATTGTTTCAAAAACAGGTTCCGGGTGGATTTAAGCTACCCCAAAATTATTAAGCCTAGCTGACGACTGCAAAGGGATGATCAAGGAGATTACTGTCTGATGTTTGTGACTGAAGGGGCTAAAGGCGGTCATCATCTATAAAGATGCAAGCAGAACAGCGATCATTGTTCGTTTCGGCGTTCAATCGTCAACACAGTCAAGTATTTATTTAATTCCACTTGAAATACCGAATCTTCTCGCATTGCTCTCTACGACGATACCTTTTATTGATGAATACTACTTCGAAGTGGAAACTCCCATTGCCCTTTTACTGAGCGTGAATACTTGGCAATTCTCCTGTGGCCGCAGTGAAAAGCATATTATCAAATCTTCTGAGGTCGGGTTCGAAGATACAAGAGGTATTTAAATTTCCAAGTTTGGCTCCAAGTCCGGACAGACTTGGCACCAGCCGCAGCACGAGTGTCTGTAAGAGTAAATACCATCAATGCCAACTGACCATGGAATGCAATTGACCGCAAGACAAAATGTCAATATTAGGATGCAAACGAAGGCCTGGCATGAGCTTAGACCAATTGCGACCTAGCTTGAGCCATTTCCGAGTACTATAGTTCCAATCTCCTACCATGACGCCGTACTGCATAAGTAATCTTGTCTGTGTTAGCGACGATGTGAAATTCCGCAACACTTTTTGATGCGTGGCCAATGGTAGGAAAGCAGTCAACCTAAAGGCTCCTGCTGAAATTGACCCAACATCTGTTGCACCCACCAAGACGCCCCCGACACTGACATTCGCTCAAGACCAGACCACTGCTTGACCAATCCCAGACCCAGCCCCTTGCCTATGCCTTTTCCGATTGCCTTCACATTCTTCCTCATTATTCTCAAAGCTTCGGCCTTGTGCTTCACAAGATCGAAACTCTCACTTTCCTCCCGCCAGTCCAGAAATGCTTGTCTCAATCTCTCTGGGTCGATTCCGACTCCATCTACCATGCCGGTCCAAAGCAAACCAAGCCTTTTCCCCTGGTGAGCTACTCTCTGAGATCGCGGTCGGCGCGTTTCGTCATATGCCTGCAGAGCAGCTTTCAAGTCATCATGATCGTGAGCTTCGCGCAATAAAGTGCCAAGAATCATGGCATCCTCAAGCTCCTGACCCGGACCAAGCTGCTGAAAGTTTGTCATTGTATGTGCAGCATTTCCAGTCATAGCCACAAGACCTTTGACATAGGTTGGAGCTTTAGGATGCTCGATTTCCGGGATCAGTCGAAGACCGGAGAATCTGCTAAGGACCTGGGTTCACGGTCAGGGATCAAATCGTTCGCGAGCACGACTCCTGTGTGGAGCAATAGGAAAGTAAAGAACATAACTCACCTCGACAATGCCATCACCATCTTCAAAGGAGCCAAATCTAGACTGAAGCTCGTCCTTTGAGGTAGGGCGGGTGAATTGTGATAGGTTGTAATTCTCTGTGGTATAGAATGAACCCAGACAAGTAAAGAATTGATCCAAGTACGCGTTCAAGAACCAACTCCCCTTTCCAACTCTTTCAAAGCGACGTTGTGAATCTATGTCCCCATACGGGCTACCTAGTAATTTATGGGCGTCTTTGGGCGGAACATGGCCGACGGCTGAAAGAAAGTTCATGAAGACTGGATACGAAGCAAGATTCTCAGCGCCAAGGACATATGGTCTCATGAAACCAACGGGTCCATCGTCGCCGATCAATACGTCGGCTTGAAGGGTAGTACCGTCATCGAAGGACAACTCAAGAGGATGCCGCGATGATTTGGGAAGGTTCTTGACTTCGAGCAGCGTCGTGTTGGGATGCAGACGTCCTTTATCCGTTCCGTTCAGCATCTCCATCAGGAAAGGAGCTGGATCGACCACGGCGACCTCAGGATGGTGCGTTGTGTTTGGAAGCTTGTCATAGTCAAGGACGACAGTTCCGGCATCTGATCCTTGTCCCTAAAAAGCCCTGTTAGCGGGCGCCTCCGGGTCTCAGCTCCTGTTGAAGTGACGACTAGGACGTACTACAATGATAATGCTAGGATCCTCAGGATACCATGTTGCACGATTGATCGCTCCACCAGCCTCCTCACCAATGAGATCCAGAGCTGTCCAGGCTTTAGGACTCAGGCCCAAGAGACGGAAAGATGTGGGTGTGAGGTTGAGAGCAGGGTCATAATACTGAAGATTGATGTGATCGTATCCCTTCAGGGCCTGAGCAAGAGTAGCACTTGCAACTCCCCCTCCGTAGATTGCCACTGTAAGTTCCGCAGCTACCGAAGACGCCAAGCCAGTGAAGGCAACGAGAAAGCTTTTGGACAAAATCATGGTTCGAAATGATATCGTGCGCACTCACTCCGATGATTGAACTCACACGCAAGAAATGGCTGACTGTGTGCCTCTTTGCATTGAGGAGGGTGGTACTTGGGCTGATCTGGTTGCACGTCAGCTTAACAGAAGAGCGTTTGATGACGAGAAGAGCAGAATCGCCGGTAGTGGTGTACCCATAACACATCTCGGTGACCGCTGGTGCTGCCATATGGCAAATCAAGTCCGAAAGCTTCGGGTTTCGGCTTCAGCCAACTTTGTTCCGTACTCAGCGCATCGGGGAGCACGTGTTTTGACAATGGACAAGACTCTACAGGTTAGCAGGTCCGTAATGCAACTAGTCTGGTACCTCGTCTTACTACACCATGTTCTTAGAGGCAGAAGTCAAGAGCAGAGTCATTGCACTGCGATTGCTGATAGATAAATTGCAAACTTATTAGTTATAACCACACTGATGACGCAACCTGGATAGGCGTTGCTACCGAACATCAGTTACTCCATTTTCCGATAGTCTATTACGTGATCCTCAGATCCGTCTACCCCGGGCCATGGCAGTTATCAAATCTTCCTACAAAATATGTGCTGTACTGTAGCTCCACCCAGAAGCGGGGGTATTGGGGTATTCCAAGAACGACTCCTTCCGAGAAATGGTCCACCCATAATGACCTCCTTGCACGTGCGACTGCGTAAGCGTCGGTGAGCGCCATACGGCTAGAAAATCGGAGAATACCGCTGTCCATGCTTCGAGAACCTCTTTCTGAGTCGAAGAGGAGAGCTCGATCCGTGATTCCAAGCGCCAAACTGAGTACCTGGAGGCCTCCTATTCACGAAGGGCACCGAATGCCCTGGCTGTGAGTCGCCCAAGAGTTTATAGGTGTTTGTTGATGTTGCTAGCCTCACGAATTATTTTTCTCACCTGGTTTCGAAGCATGCAGGATGAATTGTCATTATCTTTAGAGAAAGGCGAGGCAACAGGAGCTCCGTGCTTCGCTCCTTTGCCGCTTGCTTGCGAAATGTGATATCTGGGTAAGCGGCTCATCAGAGGCTGAATGTGCTCTCTGAGTTCACTGAGAACAACTTTGGCGCGGACAGAACGATGTACCTCCGCATCCAGACAATATCTACCCATAAAAATTGGTCGCGAGATAATTCGATCCGACATGGGTCGTAGCTTAACTTCGTCGTCGAGGAAGCCATTGGCACCATTCTCGTGGCCATCGTCGCGTGAAGCATCCACGGAAATACCTATGGCCGCACCATACCACTCTATTATCTTGGCGGCTGCAAGGTAACAGGCCAAGGCAACACTACGATCCGCCGAACATGGACAGCCCAGGATCTTGTTGACCGACTTGATGGCATCGCGGTTCAGAAACAAAACCGAATCGACGTCTCGCGGCTCATCTTTGAACGTCTGTATGCATGTCATAGGGTCTGAGGAGGCGGCCGTTCTGCAGTGCTCTCGCGGAACGTGCAGGTCATACACAACTTGTAGAGCTAGGGCCATGCAGTCCTGACCACTATGGTAAGGCTCTGGCGGCGGTCTCTCATGCTCTGTCCTTGGTTCTTGAGCAAACTCTGAAGTCGTGCTAAATGATTCCGGTACAGCGGTAGAAGCAGGGGTTTGCAGGCTCTGCCATTTGTTGTACGACTGTGGATATGGAGGTAAAGAGCCGGCAGTGTGGGCCGGACCCGCCGTTCCGGTGCTGTTGATAAGATTGCTGCACGTTGTAGTCACGTCCGTTGTTGGTGACCACAAGAGATCCAGCGGCAGGGTCGAGCCGAAATCCTGGAAGACGTCTTCGGTATCATCGAAAGCATTCGTCGAGCTGTCTTGAACTGGATCAAGGGAGAATGCATCAACGCCATGGATAGCCAAGGGTGGAATCGGAGGCGTCATGGACGCAGATCTGACCCCAACCAATGGGTCAGGTTCACATGCCATCGGAGTGACTGGCGGTGCAATGGAAGCCATCGTGGTGGAATTCGATCTCGATGTGTTTGAAGATGGCGCCCGTCGTCCAGTTCGCTGGGAATAGCTGTAATTGCACTGCAGGCCTTTGGCAACACAGCGAGCGCAGCTGGGGCGCTGCTTGCCACAGCGGATTTTCTGGGAACTGCAGCTATTGCATGATTCTCGGATTTTTCGCCGGTGCTCGCCATCCCTGTGATTTCGGCTGGCCATCTCAGCTTGCTAGCGAATCATGTTCATCCAGCAGTCGGGTTAGAGAACAATTGTAACTCCCAAGTTTGGTAGGAAAAAAGAAGGACCGGGAAAGGCTTGTAGGGCCACGGTTTAAGCTCTGAAGTTCAAGCAAGGCACGACATCGTCTTTCGCGATTCCTCCCAAAGACGGCAATGCACATAGTAGCCCGCAGTGGCACTTATACGGCTGCCAGCTTGTTGACATGGTCGTCCTCCCGGAGTCAATCCGCTGGCCTTAGCTGGGCAGAACAAGGCCACAGGTAGACGGCGATGGTCGGGAGCTCGCCTTCGGAGGTGACCCCGGCCATCAGTCCAATCACGAAGCAAGAGGCACCGTGGAGCTTAGATATCATCTTGGCAAAAGGGCAAGTCCTCAAGTGGGAGAAAGTGCCGGTGCCTCAAGACCCAGAAGATTGGGAATTTGGAGGTGCGAATCGGCCTTCTTTCAGTTGGCGTCCGTAGCAGAGCTCCCCGTATCGCCCCGCACTTGGGCCACTTGGTCTTGCCTGACTTGTCTATCCTCGCACCGAATGAGGCCTAGGCTCAGATATTCCGCAACAGTTGCACAGCTCAGGTATCCTCGTAGACGTTTCATGTAAGATACGTAATCTTCTCTAAGTCCTACACTGTCAAGCAGGCGGCGTTGACTCGATACTGGCATTACTTCACATTTGGCTGACCGGCCCCAGGGTCATGATCATGATCATGATCATGATCACGATCCTTGAGTCCTCGTCAAAGTGTCATCCTCTCCACCGGCTAGACGCAAAACAGCTTATCCGTAGCGTCACGTTGCGACAAGACGTGTATCGTACGGCAGTGTCTCTGTACTCTACTTAGCCGCGGGTGGGCCCGAAGGCCGAGGCGCACCATCAGATTACTTTGGTCGCTTTACCTTTGCAATGCTAGTGCACAACGGGTTCTGGAAGCGGATGGCAAAGTTTCACAAAGCGTTGATGGCTATTGGTCGAAGATCGGCAAATCGAGACTTTGCTAGACCAGAGAGGATGGTGGTAATTCCTGGAGGCTTTTGCGTACTGCCGTGAGCTCTTCCACATTCCGGCCCGATTATTAAGACCAGGATACTCTAATAGAGATAAGATCTGTTTACACTGCGCTTGATGGAACCAATATTTTGGTCATCTCGGCAGAGAACGGTCTCAGGTAATGCCACGCTAATGATTACGAGACCTCGTTGCTTACCTTGAGTGGTGTCCTAATTGCGTAGATGAACCAAGCTTCCCGCTGCTTGGGTCCAGGTCCAGCTTTTCAGCTCCCTTGTTGACTTTGTGAAAAGGAAATGTAGTAGTATTGATCCGAAATTTCTGTCAGTAATCAACTTCTTAAGCTCGAGAAGTTTACGACTTCAACACTGAAGTATAGTTTTGGAGTTTCCTAGATCAAATCACTTGATGGATCCCATTTCCGTCATGTAATCGAGATTTTCTACTCAGGGTAAAGTTGACCGCGAGAAGCCGAGAACAGTCGACGTATTGAAACAAATATTCATCTGTCCCTAGGACGACGCTATCGGAATGGCTATCGAGCAGCCTGATGCTCGAATTCAGGACATCCAGGGTGAAGAGCTATTTCCACGTATGATACCCCGCTCAAGTATGAGAGATACCGTTTGTGGCATTCCAGTCCACTTTTGTTCCATCATCATCATCTAGTACGACCTCAATAAGCGACAGCTCGCCTTGAGGTGGCCGATGTACTTTGGAGACGCGAAGTCTCGGAGTTACTGCTTGGAATAGGTCATTGAACGCACTCAAAGTACGTTCTCGGCCATTGAGATTCATGAGCATAAGTAGATCTCGGTCACTAGTGAAGAAAAGAATGATGGTCAGCAACGAATTTTGGAGTCGAGCCAGTGCGGCTGGGGGAGTCCAATACGTACTGGCATTTCCTCTCGATTTGGCGAGCCATCTCTCCGGGCTCCGGAACAACGACTTCGTTGAGGATCAAGCGATCCTGCGCTCGCATTCCCTTCGCTAGAGGGTCTAATATTTGACGGGCATATTTGTCACTCCAGTCGTGTAATATGAATCTCGCAAAGTACACAATCGCCTGCCCATTAGACACGTCATGCTCTGGCTGGAGTTTGAAGAAGTCATGTGCTCGGAAGTTAAATCGATCCTTTAGTTCCTCGGGGCAGTTTCGGGCCCCGACTTCTACAGTCTCGGGGAGATCCTGAACCTCAAAGCGTAGTTTGGGGTATTTCCTAGCCAATGCCATCGAGACGTGGCCAGGTCCTCCACCGACATCCACACATAGAGTCCCTTCTCTCTCCTCGAGCTCATGCCAGGGGTAGCCTCCATCCACAACATGCCGCACGTCGTATGCTCCTCCAGCTGAGATGCCTCTCATTGCTCGTGCAAACATTTCGTGTTCATCATGGCCGTCTGGTTCGCGAAAGTGCTCAAACTGAGAGATCTTCCGGCCTATTGAAACGCTATATGCTGTCTCGTTGGCTTCTGCGCTGACTCCATATTGGTCGATGGCTTTGGGAATTTGCGCCCCAGCAGGGTAAGCGATGTTGGCACATAGGTATAGCCATGCCTCGAGATCCGAATCCGTAACTAAAAGCGAAGAGACCGTATTGTGTGATACATGACCACAGGTCGCTTTGGAGAAGAGGCCAAATGACATGGCATGCTGTAGGATCCGCTCAATGAATGCTGGGGACAAGCCTCGGCCCACAGCTTCTGCGATTTTGGCGTACGTGGTCGCGCCGTTCAGAGGGACGGAGTGGTGAATTCCATATCGTAAGATGACTTGCAAGGATGCAGAAGCGCAATGCTGTGCATGACATTAGCGAGTTGGCCTACATCCAAGGGCTAGCAAGTAACCGAGCGACGGTTCTCAAAACAGGAACAAGAGTGGAGGGCAGGTACCTGAAACGACAGTTCGATAAGCACATCTCGCGGTCCACGGACTATATCAATGAGGCGCTCTGCAGCCTCGACAATAGTACTTTTCGCATTATGAAAGGCAGCATTTTCGGGCGACAAAGACACATTTGGTGCTGGATTGTCGAACGACAGAGCTTGTAGTTTCCGCTTTCTCAAGAATTTGTTGAGATCCACCGTGGATGACAAAATGGTGGCAGCAAGCTCGAATATGTCTTGGTCTTCGACTCGACCCGGCATGTTGACAATCCAACGCACTGCGATGCACAGAGACTATCCTTCCACACTGCTTAAATCTGGAATGTCGGTCGTCAAGCTTCTGGCCATTGGGAAAGGCCCCATGTCCCTTATTCTGTGCACATTCCAATCCATTGCGGTCTGTTTGACGTGCGAGAACACTGGATGTCTTCCGATTCCCGAACTTCGATGACCGGTGATGTCGTTGCCGGGATGGGTTTGCAAGTGGATGGTGTGCGGAGCAATGGGATGAAGGGACAAGCTTCTCGACCGAGGCTGGTGCCACCCTTGCTAGGCAGCTACTAAGGGTACGGAGCACTCCGTACTCCGTGTCGTGACGTGATGCGCGTGAGTACTCCGTGCCCGGTACCTACCTCTCCTAAGGTACGATACTCTCTACCTTATCACCCGTGCCTCATAGAGTACCTTAGTTGATTGTCCGCCGCCGACGTGCGACAAGGCTCCCTTCAAACTTCTCGCTCTATGTACATATTCCGTATCCCAACTTTGGACAAGGCACATTTGTGCTAGTCGGAAAGTTAATTGCGAGCGGTCAAGAAAGAAGGAGTGCAGTTTCAAAAGAGAAGCGAAACCTGGGGAGCGAATAGATCAATGGGACGAAGCGGGACTGCTGGTAGATGATCAGTAAGAATTGTGAGGTGAAATGTGGCCTTTGACGGCCAAGCAGGTTTAAGATCTTCATTCTACTCAGGGAGTCACAGTGAAGATGAACGCGATTCATAGTTTTGGAGTAGCCATCGGCCCGTGATCGATGGTTCAGTCATTGAGCTGTAGTCTCAGCCCAAGCTAGAGATCAGGCTAGCTACTAACGCCAGTACTCTGTGAATACTTGAGTTGCGTATCAAGCGATGGTTGAGAGGGATCCACGGTCAGCAATTTGATAATTTCTGATCGAAGAGAACCACTAAATCTATAATGACAATTTTGCACATAGTAAATAGGCCATGAATCAAGTACCCTCTTCCGTGGGTGCCACCTTTGGCTCTTTGAATCCGTTCCATTCTAGATAGTCGCGAGGAATCTTAGGAAACTCATCTACCGCATCTAGTATCATGGCTCCCATACCTCCGGTCAGATGTGTCTGGATATGACAGTGGAAGAGCCATGCTCCGGGATTCTCAGCTTTGTACCGCAGAACTAGCCAGGTATTGCTATTTACCCCTTCGATAGTATTGAAGCTATCTCTGTAAGGTGGGTCAACGGTGTTGAAGGTACTGGGTGGCAACTCTCTTGCCGCTTCAGCGACAGTGGCCCAAGGGAAAGAACCAACTCCAGAACCAATGACGAATGCTTTGTTACCATGCTTATGCATCGGGTGTGCTTGCGCAAACGGGCCTTCCACTTCGAGGATTAGATCCACCCACTCATTTTTCTTGGTCTTCATAACAGTTTCGCTCGAGTTGAATCTGTCGGGGTCCTGGAAAAGAACGGGAGGTGATCTATCTTCCTCACTGATATTGTAGCCTTGATGTCCTGAGAGCGTCCACTCGTACGATCCATAGGGACGTCCAAGCTTTCTAACTAAAAACTTACGAGTCCTATCTGCTGACCTAGCTGGCCTAAGAGGCGGATATGGGCGAGCTGTATCCTCGGAGAATTTCCGGATTGTTTCCGAAAGCGGTTGGCCGGCATAGTTCATCATTGGACGGCTCTCAGCGGGCTCTTCTGTCGCTCCGTTGTAGGAGAGCGCCGCGAAACCGCCTAGCACTTGCCCCAATAGATCGTTAGCGATTCTAATAGTGTACCTTCCGACTCCCTGGTCAAGTTTAACAAATACCGAAATGCGGTTTCCATTGTTGACAAGAATTTGGTCCACGGTCTGTGGATAAATGTACTGGCCGTCGACGGCATAGACGTGAAGCGGATGATTGTCGATTGTCACCTTGAGAGGGTACAGACCGCCAGGGTTGATGAAGGTCAGGGCCGCCCACTTCTCTCCCGAGTGTGCATGTACAGTGAAGTTTCCCTGCCCTCCAACGCCTGGAATACATCTTCTGTAGGCCTCGGGCGGGAGCGCATCGAGGTTGAGCGTGAAATTACCCTGGAAGAGCTGCAAAGGCGGCACACAGCCTTTGTCGGTAATGCCCTTTTCGCCAGTAGCTGCGAGAATAGCCTTTACCAGAGGGTTGGTGAAGTCATCGAGGGATTGGCGATCTAGACAATATTGGGATCCCTATCAGCGGATGTCAGACATCAATATCTTGGCTTGTATTGGGGTCTAGACTTGTAACTTACGGCCCCATTAACAACAATCGCATCCATGCATGTGAAGTCAATATTCGCCTCTCGTTCAACCCTATAGAACTCAGAGAACGTGAGCTGACTCCAATCAGAGATTGCCAATGGTTGTAGCCTTTTCTCCGCTGCGCGCATGGCACTTTGGTCAGCAGGGTCACGACTGATGAGATGGAATGGACGCTCTGCTTCGGGATGAGCATCAATGATGATCGCTCCGTATAATCCGTCCATGATTTGACCCCTATTGTGTGCATGATAGAAATAGACACCAGGCTGATCAGCCTGCCATTTGTAGAGATACGAAGCTCCGGGCCGGATCTCCTTCTGTGTCAACCCGGGCGTCCCATCAGCCCATGGCGATTCCTTTTGACTTATGCCATGGAAGTGAACCGAAGTATCCACTCGTAGGAAATTTCGCACAAGAAATTCCACGTGGTCCCCTACGCTCAAACGTAGAGAAGGGCCGGTGAAACTATCATTGACGAGGATGACTTTACGGAAGCCAGCACCAGTAGGGTTTACTTCTCCAGCGGTCAGGTCTACCTGGAAATGAACCACATTCTTCGATAAGGCATGCTCTGAATTTTCGCAAAAGTTCCGGTTTTGAAGAAATGCCAAAGAACAGCAAAGAAAACGAAATGCTTGACCCGCCAAAGAAAGCATGCTGAATTTTACCGCAAGAAAAAAAAAGGGTGAAGTATGACAGGAGAAAGAAAATACTACCACATTCGACCTTTACTTCCTAGCTTAGGTCTATCCATGCCCTTGTTTGCAATTGTGCATGTTCTACAAAAAACTTGCGGTACTCTAGCGACACTCCATCCACCGGTCAGCGAGATCGGCCGTTTCCGAATATCTCGGACATTAACCGCCCAATCGGTCTCGTCATCCCTCTCTCACAAAGCCCGTAGGGCGGACCATACTCCTTGTCTATGATCCACCTGTCGTAGCTTGAGCCATCGTTGAGGCGAAAAGCGTTGTAGTCGCGCGATGTTGACGAATGAGGGGTCAGAAAGAGCGGTCGGAGCTTTTCCAGAGCACTCTACCACTACTACTCTGGATGCGACTCGGAAACTTGAAATCCTCTGGAAGGGCAAATTCAAGCATCTCATGCCGCAGATACGGCAAAGCTATCGGACCTCACACCCTATGCATTCGCGACACCGCAAGTCCAAGAGCTTCGGCCTTCTAAGATTATGGCGTCCATCGGTGTTAGGTAGAGTAGTGAACTGTGTAGCTTGCAGGTCAATGTCAACGCCCAGAATTTACTACCGTACAGACCTGCTGCATCGTTCTGGAGAGATTTTTGAGAACTCAGAGCCCTCAGCCGTCATACGTTGGCCAATTTGAAAAGTGAAGAGGTAGAGACTCAATTGAACATGCAGCTCCTTGCAGCCGTTGTATTCTTCGGGGCCAGCTTCCTTTCCACTGCCGCGACTGAATCGCTAAAGTCAACCTTGTCCTCGCATCCCTCACTCTCTATTCTTCACGACCTTTTGAAGCAATTCAACCTCCTGGAATCCTTCGACTCATTTTCAAACATTACTCTCATTGCCCCTACCGATGACGCCTACCGTGCCCTTGCAAAATGGGGCTTTAACGTCAGCGAGGTCGAACCATTTATTGCCCGTGCCCTGTTGACTTATCACGTACTTGATGGTACATACACGGCAGATTCGATCCCAAGTTCAAACGAGAAACAAGTGGTACATTCTTTCCTACAACCTCCAATCTTGACCAATGTCACCCAGGGCGCAGCCGTAAAATTGTCTCGGAACGGGGGTACGGGAATGGTCGTGGAGTCAGGGCTTCAGGTCATTGGCGGTGTAGATGAGGCGGACATCCGTTTCGATGATGGCATCATTCACACACTGAACTCATCTATGGTTTTGCCCCACAACATTTCGACCACGGCCCAACTGGGTAATTTGTCGGAGTTTCTTGAGGCCATGGACGTTGCAGACTCTGTCACATTACTTGAGAGTCTGAAAGATGTAACTGTCTTCATTCCACATAATTTGGCATTCGAAAGACTCAACCCACTGTTGGGCCTTCTGAGACCAAGCCAACTGGCCAGCATCCTGGAATACCACGCCGTACCGGGTAAAGTTCTCTATCACGAGTCAATGGCCGAGAGCGAGAGCACCCTGCAGACCGTACAAGGCTCATCAGTACACATCCATACAGATGAGTCCGGAGAGACATATGTCAATCAAGCTCGGATCGTGCGGCAAGATCTTATCATCTATGGCGGCGTCGCTCATATCATTGACGACGTTTTGATTCCTAAGTTGAAAGAACCCTCGGAGTACCTCGATCCTTTAGGCTCTTCATTCCGCATGCAAAAGACGCCCTGGACCCCTCAGATTCTTTGGTAGTCAGAGATTGCGCTCCATTTTTGCATAAGCAAATTTCATCAACTCTTTCGGACATCAGGCCATTCCTGAGAGCGAGGTCCAGCTTGGAGGATACTTTATATGGGGTTGAAGTTGGATCCCATATATCAGTATCCAGATTGCACGACGAAAACGGACGTTGTAACAGTTGGTGACCATGTAATCCCTGAAATAGGTGCTCTGTAGTCAGATCTTTAATGAATGTCCAGATTTCTCTCTAAGACGTCGGTGCCGACTATTTCTCTTGGATCCTGGAAGGTAGCGCCGCATTGATGTACCAGGCTGGGTTTCGAAGTGTCTTGATCACTTCGTCGCCTTGGACAATGCAGAATCCTTAGAGATATACTGTAATGGTTGCCCCTTACAAAGAATTTGTTGAGGTCATTGAATGCTTGTTATATCTTGGAACATGTCCGGATCGAAGAGCATCTCCATCCATCCTCCGTCACACTCAATCGGCCAATCCAGGCCCCATGGTAACTCAGGCATCATCTGGATGTCTTGTGCGTCGGGCTCCGGAATTTGATGAACACCAGAAACATCTAGTGCCTGTTCTATGCCCCGAACTTCTTCCATCTTCTTCGTGCGGAGCCCATGAATAAGTTGAGCGGCTGTATGAAGCGCTTCTCGCACCAAATTCGTGTTGTAAGCACGTGCGATTGATCCAAGTGTGTTCATCGCGGTTGGCAGCAGTGCTAGGCTTGCCGGATTATCTATAGCAAGGAGGACACAGACGCTTTGGAACGAAACTCCGACGACGTTCCACCAACTCGAGCCAATATTGGTGAGCGATTGTGCTTCTTCGAGTCCGGCTAGAATGATGCTCAAGACCGTTTCTGTCTGAGTTGCTGTCATACGGCTCTCAAGAAAACGCATTCGCCGATACAGTACGAAGCATACTTCGGCTTTGACCAGAGCCAACGGTGGCACGTGGACGCTGATTCGTGAAAGTCGTTCCATGTGGATCTTTAGTGACTCAACTTCGCGATCGGGTTGTGTCGCGTCATTCGAGAAGCTTGGTAGCTGTTCGCAGATGGCTATGAAATCATTCATAGATGCCAGATTGTCATCTTCGGTGATTGGCAAACAACTTACGAAGTCCAGCCTTAGCGGAGATCGTCCATACTCCATGGAGAAGAGACGATTCAACGATATGGCAATCCAAAAAGCTCTCCGACGGTAGGCCGTTTCTTCACCAATCGCCTCTTGAGATCTTTGTTGTAGTGCATCCATTTCTCTGAATTCTTGATGAAGTCCAATTGCTTCAGCAAGATGTATGGCATTACAGCTAGCCATCCAAGAGAGATGTGGCCTGGATGTGCAGCGTAGATACACGGCCCGCAGTACCCAGGCAATGACAAACTTGAGGGACAACTGCGACGGCGGTTGGGATACACTGATCTCAAGAAGGTGCTGTGCCTGGTGAACGACCCCGGACTCCTTTTCCCATGCCTTTGAATGAGCTTCAAATAGGGATCCAAGAGCAACCAACCCACAAACGGTAGCCTCTACATCAATTGGCATTTGCTTCAGATTCCATGCCTTGTTACATGTCTGTATGGCATGGGACTGGTCCAGAATCGCTAGGACTGGATGAACGCGCTCAAAATAGATATTGGCATACTTCAGGGCATCTTGAAGAGATATTTGGTCAAACAATCGATCACCCAATGACGGTTGGCTCTCTCTTCTGGTACCCATATGCCAGGCAAAGCAATGCAACCTAGGCGCGCTGGGCATTCGGAAGGAATGGCCAAGGTCTCGTGGGAATGCTACGGCACTATAAGACGTTGTATATCGTGAGATCAGAGACTCGGGAAAGGGAGCTGATGAGAGTTTGAGGGCTTTGCCATTCGGAACTTCGACCAGTACATAGGACTTTCCAGGAACATGCCTATTCTTCAAGTCGTTGGGGACAGATTCAGTGACGCGAGGATTATGATCTGATCTGAGGTCTTTGCCAGCCATTGCATCGGTCATCACCGTGGACGTCGTCTTTACGTCAATCTGCAACTTCTTTCCCGGCTTTTCCGACTCCGCCGCGTATTCGCAATCGTACCCATAGCCTTGACAGACGTCACACGGCCAAGCTCCATTGCATTTCACCTTGCGCTTGTGGCATGGTAGACATGCTTTCCGCGCCCGCTTGCGTAGCATTGGCCCCTGTCCTTTGGGAGGATGTGGCTTGAACGCGTGATGGCGGACTTGGCTGGCAATGCTTTGCTGTGACGTGCTGACCACCAGATTGGCAGAGCCGCGAAGTTCCAATCATCCGTAACGCATTCTCCGAATTTTGCACATCGGTATACGCCGCAGCGGCTTGGTGCGGATCAAGTGCGGAAGGGAGTGGTGGGAGTAGCATGGTACGTGTGGTAAGATACGATATTGAAAGGATTGAGATGGAGGTCTGACCGAGATTTCCGCTCGTCCCGCACGGCCCGATCGGGCAGAGGTCACTCCACTCTATCGTACTCCACACCGCAGTTCAGTATGTGCAGTACCACACGAAACAACCTGGAAGATACCTTCAAAATCATTCCAGCCATCTTCAACCCGCCCTTGCTCTTTGCTGTCCACCCAGCACTGCGGACCTAATTGGAGTCTGTGGATGAGAGGGTTTCAAATTTGGTTCAGTGGTCTACTTTGGTTCGGGTTAGAGGTAGCAGAGTACCTCCGTCCAGCTAAACGATTTCCCCCGGATGGTGTTCATGATGTTCTCCATGAAGTTGATCCAATCAACCTAGCCTCCCGCGTAATCTCGCTACGCTCTGCGCGAGGGTCCATGCACGAGTTTCTCGAATCTACTATGTAGATCCTCATTTCACTAGCTGATTAGTAGTTTACCTTCGCACTCATCTCGATGAGTTTTATACAGCGCCTCCACCTCAGGCTATCCAGAGAGGTTCAAATCGAGTCCTTTTGACCTTCAGTTGTGCGGAACATCAACACCCCCTTTCACCTTCGCAGCATCAGACTGAAGTGGTTTAACCGCTAAACCTGCTTGATGAGACTAGGCCAGCTACCTATCATGACGCTGAAAGGCTGGAAGGGTGAGAGGACTTCGAGGTGCAATGGAACGAGCCCAGTGACCCTAATGGCCTCGAAAGCCAATTCTTGGTATCGTCCTTTTGAGATGG